>JANAVB010034019.1:571437-653937 GCA_029216955.1 Iris pallida | reverse complement strand
CGGCCACGTGGCAGGTGTAAACACTTACAACCACATTTGATGTAAGAGTAGCATTGCTCATTGCTCTTTTATATATATATATATAGATATATATATATATATATATATATATATATATATATATATATATATATAATTGCATTTTGTAAAGTTTTGGGGGGAATAATAACATAATTTTTTGTTTGGAGAAACAAAATTTAGTGAAATTATTTTCGGGATATCAAATGTCATGAATTTGGTTGGAAAACTTCAACTCACACCATTTGACATTTCCATTGATTTTTTTTCAACAACAAAAATGTTAGACGAATTCATTAGTTTGCAACAAAATGTCAAAACTATTTGAAATTTTGGTTACCAAGTTGCCAGAAGGTCTGGTGCTTTGGTTATAATTTTTTTAAGCCACAGGTGGTGTTACCAGGGCAGGCCCAAAAATTGGTTTGTCCTATCCGAACCTAATTTTGGTTGTCCCTTGATCTTTATAATGGACCGTTCCTAAGATATCGTCAATGACTCTAACCTCTTGCCAGATCATGCTAAGTCTGAAAGGTTGTTCTAGCAAAAAGAGTTGTAAAAACCCAAATTCTTGTCGGACTTACTCTGGAGTGGCTCTGGGTGTTAGTCACAAAGAAGAAAGGTTAAGAGAAGAAGAAAAATGAAACAAAGAAAAAGGAAGAAGAGAAAGGAAGAGCATATTATCTATTGGAAATATAAACCAATTATGTATGCATACACTTAGATATCCTACGAGCATCTCCAACCCTATTGTGAGTTTAAGAAAAATGGTTGCCACATAGGAATGACAAGCTTTTATTTCAAAAATACTTCTCCAATGCAAATATAGAATAAATTATGAAGTTGACATTGCAAAGACAATGTGAAGTTGGTTGTCCAGATCTACACAACGCACTTCATAATGACTTTATTCCACATCATCAATTATGAATACAAATATTTGTAAAAAAATGTAGAAGTTGAGGAATTGTCTTGGAAGTTGAAAAAATAATTTTTATTGTATTCTCAATACTTTTGCTGGAGAAGACCTTTTATGTCATTGGCTTTTGTGAATGTAAACTTGCCACCTAAGAAAGATAGGCAAATGTTAAAGGTCACCCCCTTTTTACTAAGGGCAACTGTCACGACCCGCTACCCAAATTGTTGGGCCGGGCCGAGTCATGTCCAGCCTACGCTTGAGATAAGCGCAGTAAGCTGTTCTAGAGATAACCAGATAAGACCAAATGTGCTAACATTTCTATAAGTAAAGAAGAGTCATAAATGCTCCAAACACAAAAGTCATCTCATATAATAATAAGTCCAAGTACAAGTCTGAAATATAAAACTGGATACAGGTCCAGTTACAAAATACATAGTCTAATACATGACTATACTAAATATTCCGAGCAACTACACAAACTAGACGAGGTTTCCCGCAGGTACATCCTCGTAAGACAAAGCCTGGTCCTCGGCAGTAACTCCATAATATGGGTCGCAGAGCAACTCCTCCTCAGTAAGAATACCTACAACGTTATCCTGTCAGGACGGGAGCAAGTACTGATTCTAGCGAACTAAATATACGAAACATGAAATGAACAGGAATGTGATAAACTGGAATCATGGCATATCATAATCTATCATGGCAATGACACATATGTCATAGAGACAGATATATATATAATGTTTAAAACTGTAGCAGGTACGTGATCGTCAATAGGTGTACAATGTACTGAGGCACAATGTAAATAAAATTTACATATGTACAAGTGTACAGGCATAGGTGTACCTCCGTACAGAAATGCTGGATAATGGCCTATGGCGCAGTATCATATAGAATAAAACTTTGCTCGGTACGAATAAGGGGGCATGATCACGTACGCTACTAACAGTTTCCCCATACCCAGATTCTAATCATGTGAGAGATATAAAACTGTTCTAAACATGATAGTGACTGAAAGTAATACAACATGTGAAGGTTTAACTTGCTACCCCAAGGATCAGCATTTAACATGGTTGGATTCGCAGTTCAATGTTGTAACAGTATGTAAAGTTTGTAGAAGTACTTGCCTTTAGCAAAGCAAAGCAGCGATAAAAATGCTATAGATGCCTGGTGACTCGTCACTGTAGAAATAAATACATAAACTTAGTTTTTATACTAAGTTAAACACTACGACACTAGTGGTGCGACACGACTTTCTGATTGGACACCTAGCCAAATGGTGACTTTAGCATAGGAAACCAATGTGAGATGACACAATACTCAAACTAACTTTCTAGGGTCTTTACACTAGTGCGGGGTGAGGTTCAATATGACTAAAACGCAAAACAACACAAAAAGTTACAAGTCGTAATTATCCAATAATTAAATCAACTGTACACTATGTTTCAACAATTTTTGAGATAGACAAAAAGCTCCGTTTTATATAAATAAAGTACCAAAATGATCCTTGTTAATTATAGAAATTTATACTAATTTTTCTGGAATTTATAAACCCTTATAAATATTTATTAAAAATCAGAAAACATAAATATACTGAAAATGAGTTATGTTTTCCTATTTTTATAAAATACCAACAGCACTTAATAAATGCTGTAAAAATTATAATAAATTGTCTAAATTAACAGAGTATTCAAATATAATTTTTTCTAGATTTTACAGCACTTAAAATATATATAAAAATTCAAAAACAGCAAGCAACAGTTTCTGGAAAATAATTAATTAATTATTTACTATTTTTGTCCATGTATTCGAATTGAACCGAAGTCCAGATACAGGACCCAGAGCCATGAATTAAGTCCAATATGACTTGTACAGACTCTGAATGTATTAGACACAATTGGACCCAAAAATTCATGTTAGGTTTGGACAACAATTGGCCATAACAAATAAAATACAGGAATTTAAATAATAATAATATATTTTTAAAGTGATAAAAATATACAAGTCACAAAATATATAATAAAATAACTTGTAAAATTTTACATAACAATATTTGTACAAGGTAGAATTTCAATTACATATATAAATATATAACTACAATATTTATATATATACATATAAATATATAGATATATATATATATATATATATATATATATATATATATATATATATATATATATATATATATATATATATATAATGGATATATATATACATATAATAAATATACATATATATATATATATAATAGAAAATATTAAAATATAACACATATATATACATATACATATACTGTATACACATATATTAATAATATATATATAATAATATATAATAATATATATATATATATATATATATATATATATATATATATATATATATATATATATATATATATATATATATATATATATATATACATAAAGGAATATATATATATATATATATATATATATATATATATATATATATATATATATATATATATATATATATATATATACCTACATATATAGTAAAATATTAATTATAAAATATATACATATATACAACTACTGTATATATACACATATAACAGTATATATATCATATATATATATATATATATATATATATATATATATATATATATATATATATATATATATATATATATATATATATATAATAAAAACAAAACAAAATAAAAATAAAACAAACAAACAGGGGGGGTTCGAACTCGGCCCAGAGGGGGGTCGAGTTCTTGGGCTCAGTCGGGCTGGCCAGGGGGTCAGCCCGAGCTGTGTCTTAGGGGTTAGGGCTTGGGTTAGATTTATTTAGGTTTAGGTGAATGGGTTTTAAACCCGATAAAACAAATCTGAACCCGTTATTTAATTTGAATTTTATTCTCGTATCCTCGTGTCCTGACAGTTAGGGACACGAGTCTTGTATCAGTGTCAAGCACGATACGCACGAGTCCTAAAATGCGTGTCCGAGCACAGGGTTGGGGTTGTCGTGTCCGGACGAACCACGTGTGTGAGTTCGAGACACGTACGACACAGTTTCTTGAGTGTTACTCACGTGTCCGGCGAACTGGGGGGTTGTCGAGCGTGCTGACGGCGGCTAGGGGCGTCGTGGCGGTGGCGCTGGGTCCAGCTCGGCGTGGCACGTCGAGTGGTGGTGGTTGGGGGCGGTGTAGACTGCTGTGGAGGCTGAATGGGGGATGGTCGGAGATAGGGTTCCGATGAAGTTAAATGGGGAAGAAGGGGGCGGAGCTTGGCCGAGATGGGTCGTGGTGGTGGTGGTCGGTCGATGGATGTGAGGGGGTTAATTTATAGGGGAGCTAAGGCGGTGGGGACGTCGGATTAGGGTTAGGGTTTTCGATTAGGGTCGCCGAAAATTTAGGGGAAGGCGGTGATCGGGTTGGGGAGAGAGGGGATTTTGCACTTAGGTCCCTAGGAGTTTAGGAAATTATGGTTAGGTCCCTCCCCAGGTTAAGTTTGCAAATAATATTTGCAAACCGATATTAAAACAATACAAGGATTTGCAAAAGCTAAATAAAACATTTGAATTAATTACAAATCTATATTAAAACATTTTAATAAATTGTAAACTCCTATTTTAAGTAATTAAAGCCTATTTAAAAATCATTTAAAAATTCTAGAAAATTTTTTAAAAATTATAATAAATTATTTTAAAGCTAAACATGTCATTATCAACTAATTAACACTAATTAAATTAAATTTGAAAAACAGGAGCTGACAGCAACCATCCTACTAAGGGCAACCATGACCCTCTCAAATTTTTACTAAGAGCAACCTAATTTGAAGTGATTTACTAAGGGCCACCAAGAAAAACCAAAGAAAAGAAAACAAAAAAACAAAAAAGAGGCCAGCAGGATTCGGTTGTAGAGAGAGGAAGAGAGAACCGATGACGAAGGCGGCGGAGGAGGAGCTCCGGCGAGCCAGAGGAGCTCCGGTGAGCCAGCGAGACAGCGGTTGTTGCCGGCGGCGGCGGCGTCCTCCACCCCAAGCTCGTATGACGAAGGCGGCGGAGGAGGAGCTCCGGCGAGCCAGCGAGACCACCTCATCGCCTCCTCCGGCGGCCTCCACCCCAAGCTCGCCGGTAGCCCCCATCTCCACCGCCGCCCACCTCCACCCCCGCTTCCCTCGAAACCCAACTCTTCTTCTCTCTCATTTTCGTCCACGGGGAGCGGTGACGACGAGCGCGGGACGGGGCCGAGGCCACTGCCGCCGATGCCTCCTCGAGCGCGGGACGGGGACGGGACCGAGGCCGCTGCCACAGAGCGGTGACGACGGGCGCGGGACGGGGCCGAGGCCTGGGTCGAGAAGCTCAAGGACTGCAGGCCAGCACTGCAGTCCTTTATTCACTTGGGACTGCAGGCAAGCCTGCAGTCACTGTAGGTAAAAAAAAATTATGTCAATTGAGGACTGCAGGCCAGCACTGCAGTCCTGTCTTCACTTTGGACTGCAGTGCTGGCCTGCAGTCCTCAATTGACAGAAGTGGAGTGGCCATTAGTGTTTTTAAAATGGCAAACTTGTAATTTTTTTTAAAATTTTAAATTGGTGGCCCTTAGTAAAAAGGGGATAGCCTTTAACATTTGCCGAAAGATATTGTCTTGTGTCTCATGCCACCTAATACTCACAACATATAACAAGACAATAGGGTTGGAGATGCTCTTGCATGCATGAATGTATTTAGGAACGCTAGGAGTCATGTTCATTGCTCTTGATATATCTTGAGTCCCATAAATAGTTACGGTTGTAGTGTGAAAAAAAAAATCAAGCAAGCAAAGAAATAAAGTTGATTATTCAACTCCTTGAATCAAATATTCTATTTTGTGTTATCATCCTCTTCCTCTTTGTATTCTACATTAGTGCGGTTGTAACAAAAATGTCAGACCTTCTATTACTTGTTTGTTGTTAAGAAATAATAATAATAAGACCAACACTATGACGAATTAGATTTGTCTGGCCAAAATTTTAAAACTTGTATCCTAAAAAAATCACGTTAATTTTATTTCTCCACAAAAAAATAAAAATAAAAATAAAAATAAAAATAAAAATCAGTAATGAATGGTATATATATATATATATATATATATATATATATATATATATATATATATATATATATATATATATATATATATATAAATTGGTATGAATGGGATGGCACTCATCATGCATCTAGCATGGATGGGTCTCTATCACTATCTATCAGGAAAGAATCCTGAGATATGGAGAAGCCCACAAAGTGGGTGACGCAAGGAACAGTGCTTATGCTCATGTCTTTTGGTGACCTGACAGACCTCCCTATGTATTTATTTCGATATTCTTCAAATGAACAAATAAGCATATAATTAGACCACCACCACCATCATCACCACCATGATAACTACTACTGAATAATATTCTCACTTTCCTTTTCCTCTCAATCTCAATCTCAATCTCAATCTTCAAGTTGGAATGGGAACCTCAAGTTGCAGATATGTATGTAGAGAGTGAGAGAATGCGAGGGATGGGCAAAGCCATCCGCAGGGTCTGGTCCTGGTCTGAACACACGTGAGTCAGGTGACAAAGGTCCACACTTAGCCTCATATATATATATATATATATATATATATATATATATATATATATATATAAACGTTATTTTGTTCGTCCGTAGAACTGGCCTACGCTGGCCCGCGCCACATAACGGGCAACCATTAGCCTCCTACTAACTTGGGCTCATCCAGACGGGGGAAGCCAATGAACGTCTGCCACGTGCGAACAGGCCAGCCCTCCGGACGGTCAAAATAGCAGCGTTGTATATATATACATACCATTATTTATCTACACCTCTTTTATATTTCAAAAATACTATTTGGCTCCCAAAATTTTTAGGTGATACTATCTCTCATTATGTGGCATATGACATGGTTGCTGACATGGCAGCTGGCATGACAAAATTTAACATTAAAATTAATATTAAAATTAAAATTAATATTAAATTAACATTAAAATAACATTAAGTTAACATTAAGATTAACCTTAACATTAAAATTAACCTTAAAATTAACATTAATATTAACATTAATATTAATATTAACATTAAAAATTTTTGGGTAATTAATTTTTTGGGTTAAAATTTACCATGTCAGCTGTTATGTCAACTGCCATGTCAGATATCACATAATAGGAGATGGCATTACCCAAATATTTTGAAAGCCAAATAGCATAATTGTTTATATTTAAGTGCAAATATCTAAGTGTATACAAACCTCCTATTCCAGTCTTCGGATCATTGTCTTAGTTAGACCATTATCTGTTGACCCCAATCTTTTTATTTGCGTTCCTACACCCGCATTGGTGTTCAAATTTATACACCTGAATTAGGAATTATTTTTTATCGTAAATTTTGCATGTATATATGACTCCATGCAGGGCCGGTCCTGGAATAAGTCTGACAAACTATCGGACTTGAACAACCTCCCGATTAGGATAAACTTTCAGTCCCCTAAGTCCCTATTTATATGCCAATAGAACCTCCGCGGTCCACCCCAACTCCTTTATGTCAGTTGAACTAGCAATCCACCAGCCCATATTTGGACATCCCATTGGAAAGATCTCAAGTAGCTACTCAAGGAGAACGCGGAATCCGAGCTCCACACCACCGTCAGAACTGGAGATTTCGACGCCGCTGCCAACTTCCCTCGACATCAAGTTTTTTTTAATATCTTCTTTTAGAGTCAAGAACAAGGGACAACCAAATTTAACTCCGACTAATTAATATATATATATATATATATATATATATATATATGTGTGTGTGTGTGTGTGTGTGTGTGTGTGTGTGTGTGTGTGTGTTTTGGTATTTTTGCCTTTGGACTAGAAAATATAGTCCCACATCGGCTACACCAAATTGTGAGTATCTCAATATAATGATAGTCCCATATCGGCTACACCAAATGGTGAGTATCTCAATATAATGATAGTCCCACATCGGCTACACCAAATGGTGAGTATCTCAATATAATGCATTACTTTTCTTGAGGTGTGCACATGAGGTGTGGTGGGGCACAAGTGTGTGTCATGTGGGAGTATTTTCCTAGAAGGAAAAAGGATTAATTCCAACAAAGATATAAGTTGATTTTTGTTGTGCGGACTCGGACACGGACTCCAGGATGTCTCATGCATGCACGGGAGTGTTCGGGGGGGTAGGCGTGGACTGTCACATTTCTATGCTGATTGTGGGATGATCTAAAATATCAAACTCTATTTTTGAGTATCGGTATTTTAGTCCCACATCGGATAGGAGAAGAGGTGAAGTCTCACTCCACTCTATAAATAGAGCCCCTTGGCCTCCGTTGAAAGATGCACCAAGAAGAGAGTTAAGGGAGTCCGTAAAGTTCAGGAAGCCCGTTCAAGTCTCAAATTTTGACTTAGGAGCGTTCCAGAAGTTCTTCGTGAACTTGTTGGTTCCTGGAAGCAGATCGTGGTGGGGCGAATCTTGCTTTGAGCAACGGTGATCTTAATCATCCCATCAAGAACCTTTACTCTTCTTCTTTCTTCTTTCTTCCTCTTCATCTGAGTTGTAACTCAGTTCTGTCCGTCTGCAACTGCGATTGCAAAGAAGAACGTGAGATTTATTTTCTGAACTCAGTTATGTCCGTCATCAACTGCGATTGCGAAGAAGAACGTGAGATTTATTTTTCTGATTATTGTTGCTTTTGTAATCAGATTCATATTATAGTGTTCCTCTTGGATCTCGAGAATTATCATAAGGTGAACGTTTGTTGAACCTCTGATCTCGATATAGAGTCTATCATCTTTGGTCAAGCCCAGAGACTAACAATCTCAAAGCAAGATCCTTGTAGAAGGAAAACTCTCGTGCTTCTCTCATCGATACAGCTTTAAAAAGTTGGAGAAATTCGACGAAGAACATTTCCAAATCTGAAAGAGGAAGGTCACCCTTAATCTTCAACTCGTGGACGTAGACCATGTGTTGATTGAGGATGAACCGACGATTCCAGAAGGAGGAACTGCCGATGCTATTGCTGCTGCACTCGTCAAGCAGAGCAAATGGAAGAGAGAAAACAGCATATGTAAATTGCTGATTCTCAATTCTATGGAAGACTCTCTAGCAGAGTTATATTCCAAGAAGGTGAAGGCCAAAGAGATCTGGGATTCTTTGGATAAGCTATATGAAGATGATGAGACCAGGTCCAAAATCTTCATCGTCGAGAAGTACAACAAGTGGCACTTCGAAGACGAGATGACGATGCTACCTCAAGTGAAGGAATTCCTGAAGTTGCGCCAGAAGTTAGATGACGAGAAGATGCCCCTCGTCGACAAGTTTGTCGTTTGAGGGATAGTCTTGAAACTTCCTGTTGGTTGGAGCAACTTCTATGCTAGAATGCATCGAAAGAAGCTGGACATTAGCTTAAAAGATCTTCTACAAGAGATCTACGTTGAGGACGAAATGCGATCTCAACAGACACTACAAAAATTTGTCAGATTAGCGACGGTTAAAAATGTCGCTAACCTCGGTGAAAACGTCGCTAAATCAATTTAGCGACGTTTAGGACGACGTTTCAGGAACGACGGAAAAAAATGTGTCGCTAAACGAGAAAACGTCGCAAAACGTCGCTAAGGCGACGTTATTAACGTTGCTAATGAGCGATGTTATTTGCGACGCTTGTTCGTTGACGCTAATTAGCGACGTAAAAGGCGACGTTATTGTGTTGTCGCCGTTTAGCGACACTGTTGCGACGTTTTGGCGATGGCGAGCTGACATCAGATTATGGTGCCACGTGTTGCCACGTCAGCTTTTAGCGACGTTTTTAGCGACATTTATTAACTTCGCTACTATTTAGTGACGACTCCTAACGTCGCTAAAAACGTCGCTAAGTTAAAAAAATATTAAAAAAAAGATTCCAGAATGCAAATGGTGCTGGAGCTGGAGCCTGAGCCAAAATACATAATACAAAATACAAAATACAGAATCCAATCCCTGGGTTCGTCGACCCCCTCGATGGAATACTCAACACCGGCACGCACAATACATTCCAGAATATACAAAAGATGTAAAGAAAAAATATTATCTGCAACGAACAATGTCAATATATAATATCCTCAACAAACCAAATCAATATCCGCAAATACGTACAAACTCAGTATCCTCAACGAAAAAATTGAATATCCCCAAATATGTACAAAGTCAAAATACAAAATACAGAATCTAATCCCTGGGTTCGCCGAAAATACAAAAACAAAGATTGATACACAGTACTAATTCATATATATTTTAAGTGTGAGAACAAATGGCTCAGAACATAACCCAAAATTCATTCTAGCATACATTAGTGTGAATCATCTATGTTCTGTACATATGGTGTAGTATACGTTCTTATCGAATCTAGTATCTAGTATCTGAAGAATGTAACAGAATCAAGATGAACTCACATAATGTAATACTAAAATATCATCTACTACTATATAAGATATAGTGATAGATTGTCGTATCATCATTGCCGAGGAATGAGGGTCGGAGGACAGTCAACTTTATCTACGGCTACATAGTTTATGCCTCGCCAGTCGAATGGCTGCAGGGACTATGTCCTAATCACCATGTCGTACCATAGTTTCTGTCTTGCCAGTCGAATGGCTGCAGGGACTATATGTCTCGATCACCATGTTACCAATTAACCAACCAACAAAACTACTTGTTACAAATATCGGCACTATATGTCGCGAAACGTCGCTATGACGTCGCTAATAGCGACTAATTTAGCGACGTTAGTATAAACGTCGCTAAATTCTAATTATATTCCCCCACCAATTCATTTTCCCCCATTTTACTCTCTCACTCTCTTTCCTCCCCCCCTCCGGCGCTCTTACTCTCTCCGGCGCTCTCACAGTACTTAAGTGTGAGAACGGATGGCTCAGAACACAACCACTACCAAAATAAGTTATATTGGCGACGAATTTAGCAACGCAAGTCATATACGTCGGTAATATTTATGAAATTAGCGACGTTGTATAAAAACGTCGCTGAACGTCACTATCAGCGACGTTTAGCGACCGTTAGCGTCACACATTATGCTTTGGAAAGCTGATGTCGCAGTTTAGTCGCAGAACGTCGCTGTTTTGTTTAACTCAGCGACATTTTGCGACTCCATATTAGGGACGTCGCCAGTTTTTTATTGAATAGCGACGTTTAGCGACGTCCTTTATGGACGTCGCAAAAATGTTTCATATAGGGTTCCACCCGATCGATCTTTTATTTTCTCTTGCCCAAAATTTTCAATCTTCCGCTCCCCAAATTTCTCTCCCCCTTTCTCTCTCCCTCAGGGTTGACCAGTTGACTGAAAGTCAACTGTAAGTTAACTCTTGACCCCGTTTGACTTGCTTTGACTTGCTATGACTAGTATGACCTAGAGTTGACTTAGTTTGACTTAGATTGACTTGACATGACTTAGTTTGACTTAGATTGACTTGACAGGACTTAGTGTGATCAGTGTGACCTAGTTTGACCTAGATTTTATATCATTCATTAGAAATCATTCATAACTTGGTTTAACCTAAATTAACATGCAATATCTCATCTTTAGGTCTCTGATTACCACTCTGAACATTGATATACCCTACAGCTCAGGACAGCAGGCGAGTACATTCACTGATAGTTTTTATTGTCTTGATATCTACTATATCCGATTCAGTTGTAGTGTCTTACTTGATTTCCAGTCACGATAGTTCACGGACTAGTATATGTTGGATCATGACATGAGATATTGTTCCTAGATTTTCTCGGTATATTGGTACATTCGTGTCTTGTTCCCTGTACTTGTATAGACACTGATTTCTAAGGGGACTTGCTACCCTCTTATGGAATCACGTGCCATGACGTGTCATGTCCAGATCCATTGTACTATTCGAGGATGGAGAATTATTAGGGGCTATGTGATCAAAGCCACCCTGTCACTATATTCTTGTGCTCGCGCCACTCTTCTCTTACGTAGGGTGTAGCGAGATCCTATTTTCCTTGTGCTTGCTATCTAGGTTGGCCGGCATAACCCTTCCCAGATTTTTTGTGATTGTCGGGCCAAGTGGATAGCCTGTCCTGTAACATTTCCCAAGCCGATCACATAACGCTCTAATAATTCAAGGCACATTTTATATTTACTTTATCTTATCTTATATCCTGCTCTGTTCTACATTCAGTACTTTCTCACCATGCTATGATATTCAGTTACTCACATGTTCTACATGCCTTTATGTTGTACCTTGATTGGAGACTAAGTTCTGCTCGGGAGAAGGGTTACAACTCCGATCCTTATTTGGTTTAAGGGTTGTAACTCAGCTTCCGAACGGTTCCCAAGTCTTCCTATATATTTGTCTTGTATTTCATAATACTGTCTCTTATAGAATTTGTCAATTCATATGGAACTGCTGTTAGTGCTTGTACTTGCTCATTTTTCTGACAGGATACCGTTGATATATTACAGATGATTCTGAGACAGACTGCTCGACCTATTATGGGCTCGAGTTAGATGGAGTAGTCCAGGACCGTGGCCTGATAGTAGAGCCACTGGACTTTGCACTCCCAGAGTAGTATAGCTTAGTTGAGTTTGCCTGGACTGCGATCCAGCTAGTACCATCAGACTGTAGCTTTCTATATTATATTTTGTGACCCTGTGATATTGTGTATATATCTGGGCTTGTGTTGGACACTGAACTTATTTTCTATTTCATCTATCATATTTTCCTTCTGTGCTATCTACCTTAGTTTTATCTTGTGATTGAGACTGTATTGCTATGTCACCTCCATTCGGAGTGTATATACTGTACATGTACCTTTATACTGTTAGTCGTAGTATTTATAGACGTTATATACAGCGTTCTACCGCCGATACTGCGGCGTAGGTTGGACGTACCCACGTGCTCGTGCCCCTGATAAGGGTGCGGGTCATGACAGAAGGTCTCGCAATGCCTCGCACCGAAGCACGATTTCCATAATTTCCTCCTAGGCCGATTCGGTCCCAGGGCCCCGGCACTACCAAAATAAGTTATATTGGCGACGAATTTAGCGACGTAAGTCATATACGTCGGTAATATTTGTGAAATTAGCGACGTTGTATAAAAACGTCGCTGAACGTCACTATCAGCGACGTTTAGCGACCGTTAGCGTCACACATTATGCTTTGGAAAGCTGATGTCGCGGTCTAGTCGCAGAACGTCGCTGTTTTGTTTAACTCAGCGACATTTTGCCACTTCACATTAGGGACGTCGCCAGTTTTTTATTGAATAGCGACGTTTAGCGACGTCCTTTGTGGACGTCACAAAAATGTTTCATATAGGGTTCCACC
This sequence comes from Iris pallida, assembly GCA_029216955.1. Classification (NCBI taxonomy): domain Eukaryota; kingdom Viridiplantae; phylum Streptophyta; class Magnoliopsida; order Asparagales; family Iridaceae; genus Iris; species Iris pallida. The sequence continues at coordinate 640,645 of JANAVB010034019.1, read as the reverse complement.
CGATCCCACCGCTGCTCCAGCCCCGACGACCCCGACCCGACTCCGACCAAGGCAGGTAAACCCTAACCCTAACTCCCTTCTCCTGACGTGCTGACACAGACACGATACGACATACACGACATGCACACACACACACACGACACACACACACACCACTACAAGAAAATAAAACATACTTGGTAATCACCACTAGGGTAGTTTTCAGGTCGGAGTGTTAGTAACTGTTTAGAGTGTCGGTGGGTGTGTAAATAATAATAATAATAATAATAATAATAATAATAATAATAATAATAATAATAATAATAATAACAACGTTAAGAATTGGTATACTTCACGATACCTAGCATGATTTTGAGGATCAACATTTGGGAACATAACCTATTAGTCCAAAGATGAGCCCATCAAAAAATAAGATAATTAAAATAACATCCTCTTGACCAAGTAACAACTCTAGCAAGATGGTCGCTAAGAACCCAAGACTAAGACTTGTAAGTTCTGGTTTTTAACTCAATAGGAAAAAAAATCTAAATCGGTTTTATTTCGATTCTCGATTGATTTTAGCGCATCCAAGGTCATTTTTATGATCGATCATAAACGTTATCTTTGTTTGGGCACGCACATGTTTGCTCTTGTTCTTAGTCATGGGTGAGCACATATACCTATGTACCGCTTGTCGCACACCCGTACTAAACCCACCCACATACGCATTTATGTTCTTGAGAAACATAACCACTAGGGAGCACCAGATCTATAAATGCTCGCACGTGCGTGCTTGTTCTATTACTGCGGGCGAGAACAAACACATTTACCCGCGTAAGCATGTAGAGCCCCGAAATTCGTAATACGTATTTTATACGTGTTCGTATTTCTGACCTGTATTTTTCATTTTTCTTGATTAGTTAATTATGGTTTATTTCATATTTAGCATTGTGGTTTATTTGTCATTTATTATTCATAAATTAATTCTGATTAATGGAGCTTGGTTTATTGAGTATTTTCTGGTCCATCCTGGCATTGCATTAGCTCGGTTTGGCCTAGCTTGGTTCGGGTTGGGCTTGGATTGGTTTGGCTTGGTTTGGGTTAGCATGAACCACTCCTACCTACCACCCTCTTCTCCTTTAATAGCAGCCACCAACCTTCTCTCTCCTCCCTAACTCTCATTTATTTCTTCTTCTTCTTCCTTCCTCTCCTTCTTCCACCGACACCACCATAGGCAAGTGCATCTTGCTCTCACTTGAGAACTCATTTTGATGGTTCTGATGACTTCCTAGCAGGATTCTAAACCACTTTAGAACTTGAAGATTTTCATTTTGGTGCATGAGTTTTTGTAGATCTAGGAAATGCTTTCTTAGAATTTTGAAGTTTTGATCTAGATAACTTCTTCATTTGCAAGTTCTGATGGTTCCATGTGGTTGGGAATTTCCTTCTACCCAATTTCGACCTTTGGAAACTTGGATTCGGACTTGTTTTGACCAAGTTATGAGCATTTGAAGTTTGGGTTCATCCTTGCTGTTCTTGCTCTTTGGAGAAGACAGTGAGCAGTGGCAGAGCTCCTTAGCTTATGCCACGCAGCCTTGAGTACGCTCCCTGTTGGAAGCGTGTCTCCTTGAGCGTGCGTGACTTTTCACGCACACTGCTCTGTAGCGTACGTGACTTTTCACGCAGCTGCTCCCTTGAGCGTGCGTGACTTTTCACGCACACTGTTCCCTTGAGCGTGCGTGACTTTTCACGCACACTGTTCCCTTGAGCGTGCGTGACTTTTCACGCAGCTGCTCCCTTGAGCGTGCGTGACTTTTCACGCACACTGTTCCCTTGAGCGTGCGTGACTTTTCACGCAGCTGCTCCCTGTAGCGTGCGTGACTTTCACGTTTACTGCTCTCTCAGCGTGCGTGACTTTTTCACCTACGCTGCCCTCAGCGTGCGTGACTCTCACGTACACTGCTCTCTCAGCGTGCGTGACTTTTCACCTATGCTGCCCTCAGCGTGCGTGACTTTTCGTACGCTGCTCCCCTGACCCTTTGCTTAACCCATTGGTTCTTGGAGTTTTGGTCTTAATTCTTTTAGCTTGGTTTTTCTATGGCTCTGTATATTGATATTTTATTAGATATTTTACGCCCATTTTATATCCTTACGCCTTTTGTCAAGATCTTGATTCTACTTAATATGTTTGGAATGACTATTGCACATGGCTTGGTATGACAAGGAACTAGCATAACACGACAGTGACCCATAGTGGTGCACTCCTGACATGACCAACATGACTTGATAGTAGCCCGTGGCGGCACACTCCTGACTTGACATGACTTGATAACTTAACTTGACCTGTCTTGACACCGTGGGTGGTTCTTTCTTGCTTGCTTGTTAATCCACTTGTCCAGTCTTGCATCATGTCTAGGATGGGACTCCTGAGTACCACGGTCAGGAGTACCTACTAAAATAGATTAAGGTTAATAACTAGAATAACTCAGTAGTCATGAAGAGATTGACACAGCTACAGGCAATCCCGTTACCTGGGCGCTCTTTTGGGATCTGTAGCCTGCCGTCGAGTAGGGCACATTTCCAGCACACCGTCGAGTGTTGCACCCTCTAAGTCACCTAAGGGTACATTTGTCTCCTGGACGATGTACCCACCTGAATTCAACCCTAATCTTTCGTCCTGGGTAGCCTGGATGGTCTGCAGGGCTTGTGGCTGTGGATCAATCTCATTGCATCTTGCTAGTAACTAGGATTGTGATAACCCTAGTTAGTTAACGTAGAAAGCCGTAGGCAATGATTGGCCGTGATTGCTTGGATGGAGTCTGGTCCAGTATAGTATTGTCTAGAATTGATTGATTATAGGATTGTACCAGAATGATAGAATGATTGTCACTCCAGATTGTCACTATAATGATTGTCACTCCAGATTGTCACTATAATGATTGCCACTCCAGATTGTTACTTGACCTGATTTTTTATATTTATCTTGCCGATAAATGGTGAGAGAAACCAAGTTCCGTTCAGACGAAGGGTTACAATCCCGGTCCTTGTTTGGTTTACGGGTTGTAACCTAGCTATGTGAATAGTCCCATGGTTATCTCATCGTATATCATCCTGACATGCTTCTCCATATGTCCTGTCTTTTAGTGATTCTATACAAGATTGTCTTTTATAATTATCCATCATGCTTTTTCTTAAATTACTGTCTCTTATTATGTAATTATACTTTTGTGCTAATTGCTGGTTTTAGTTCTTAAGTGAAGCCTCCTTTGTGGCACTTGCTCTTTCTGGGGTCTGACCCAGCTGATTTTGTATGGCCAGATTCTGGAGCAGCAGCAAAGGATCCACCTGCTTTCCAGTCCGATGGTGACCGCCAGGCGTAACCTGGGCAACGAGTGGGTTTTTTTTGTCCTCCCACTGTAATTGTAAATTATTCTTTTGAGGCGTTTAGCCGTCGAGCAAGTGTTAGCTCGTTTGCAACTTTATTTACTGTCTGCCTACGGGCTGTAAGCATGATTGGCAACTCGAGGTTGATCATGTATGACTTAAACTCTTGCTAGTCCTTACATTTTGTACGACTAGCTTCATGATCATCTGGATATGTAATGTTTGGGACGCCTTACAATTGTATATTTGGTGATCTGATATCTTGTGATTATTATTAGTTGGTTGAGATTGAGACAATAGGCCATTTTGACCCTAAGAGACTGATGGATTTTAGTAAAACCCTCACATATCTAGACAGCCGTGACCGTATAGTAGAATGGTTGCCATTTCATTATACGTAGCTGGCTGTGTCCGCCCCCGTTCTTCAGTATTCTGGTTCTGGGGCGTGACAGAGCACCCATGTACCTTTATGTCATGGACACTTGTGCGATAAGCCACCCCCTTAAAACATGACTAAGCTCTCTATAAGTGTCACGCCCCGCTTCCGTAGGAGCGATCGTCCTCGCTAAGGCGTGATGCCGCACGAGCCTAGATTGCGCTCGTGCAAGGCAGTTCCATAACGGCCGATTACACCGGCGGCGACGGGGTCGTCGCACAGAAGTCCCAAGCAGAAACATTGAATACATTGCAGCGGAATTTAAAGAAGAACACATGAACACAAGACATTCAAAACAATCTCTTCATTGATATTGAGTACAAGATTACATTTGTGGGCGCAAGGCCAATTACAAGTCTCTCAGGCTCACTTTTCACTCATTTACAATTCACTCTGCTCTCTCTCATCTCTCGATACAATACTTGGATCCAGCGGAAGCTTCGGAAGGCGATGTCCATACATTATGTCCTGTATAAGTCTTCAGTTCATGCGGCCACACGCTTCGACTCGCCAAGGAACTCCTCGACGCATCTAAGCGAGCTCCGAACCACGAGCTTCTACATGTGCCTGCACATGAAACACTGTGTGGGTGTCAGTACCACTGTACTGGTGGAGTGAGCTTCTCGCCCACCCATACAAAACCTACACGTTCATTTACTTTGTGCAGCTTAAATCCCTTTCGATTGTCTTTCTAGTCTTGCCTTAGGATCAGTTTTAGGACCGGCGCCTTAGCGCAACTTGTGTATCAGAACCATCCCGTGCTTGTAATGTCAACGTTAACTCATACTTTGTCGCTAGACCACTTCTCGTGCCGACAACGTTAACCTATCAAGTCGTGTTCGCCTTACGGCCATAATCAGAGACGCAACTACACGAAGGACTCCATTCCCTTGCCTCTAGACCTTTCTCGTGCTTGCATTGTCGACGCACCGACTTATACTTATCTTTCGTGCCAAACTCTGGGACGTAACGACTCGGTCGTGCCATGAACTCGATTCGTGCATCGATAACTCCGAGGCAGTGCCTCCTTGCTTAGTCTCGGCTACACTTTGTGTCGTGACAACGCGGCCGTGCCTCATATTTCGAGGCCGAACCCAATAACTCGACATAACTTCATACAACTAGCCCTACGGCCCTTTTTGACTTAACTCGCAACTTAACACTCGATGCCACATCTCGTGCCGAAGCACGTCGCCTTCGCTATAGCCAAATCCTAGGCTCCGACATTGTGTCTTTTTAACTCATACATATTCAACTCAATCCACCGTCACACACACGGATTGCCGCCCATGCCGACACCAAACTTACCATGTTAGTTGGAAATAATTATTATTAAGTGTTTGTTATGGGATTGGCCTAACCAGCCGCCTTGGACGTAGCCTGGCAGTACGGGACCCTTTCAACGCAGGTAGCGAGCCCCGATGAAAGTCCCCGCCTTACCGATCGCCTAACCAGCGGTGCCTAACCAGCGCGGCTACAACCAGTTTCTTCCTAGGCCGAGACGGTCCCGTGGCCGCGGGTCTCCGCTCGAAGAAACCACCCCTTGTCGACAAGTTGTCCAAGTTCATAAGGGTTACATGGAGTATTTTAGGATACAGTTTGGGGCTTGTTATGTGATCAATTCATTTACTTGGTTGTTTTACTCTTTCCACTTTTTGTACTTCCTTTGCAGAGCCCCTAACCAGGGTTGCCTCGGCGACTACCCATCGCTTAGACTTAACATTCTTTGAACTCAGGGAACGGCTACTGCATAGCCTTCCAATTTAACTTGAACATAACGTGTTTCCATAAGTATCGACCGACCGTGGCTAACTTTCCACTGAACCAACAGTGGCTCGTGCCTCTAAACCGACTCGTGTTCGACACAACGCTGTCGCCCAAGTCATACTTCATATGACGGGCCTTAGGATCGTGGGACTACTTATCTTGACAACCGCAGAATGAGCGGGACAGCACGTAGAATAACTTAGGTCGACCGGCATAACATTTGCCTAACTCACTCAAGCCTACAACTTAACCCAAAGGACGAGCAAAGGCTATGCCAAGCCTTGCGGGACAGGACCGTGCATGCTTTAGCAAGCATTTGTGCGGGCGACGCCTATGACTTAGGCTAACTCTCAACTTTTGCATCGAAGACCAACTTTCCTTCTCCCAAGCCACGGGACAAAGGACCGAGTGTCATTTTCAAAGCACGCCGTGCACCAACTCTAAGCCGACCGTGGGACGTTTTCCATGTTCTAACTCATTTTGACCCGTCGGGATTATTCCCTTAGCTATGTGGATGCGTAGCTTTTATTTATCAAGCCTAACTTGTGCAAGTTGAAAACACGATTTATTATGTGAAGGCAAAGATGAGGAGAGTTCACCGAAACTACCCCACCTGAGCGATGTCTCCGAGCAAGCCGTTGCAAGGCTAAGGCCGAACGCCGTCGGTGTTTCGATTCCTCCGATTGACTTTGCGGGACGGGGCACTACATCATACACCACTCAGAACAAGTCTCGTCCTCGAGACTTTCCTGAAGGTAAGTCATCCTACCATTTCTATGGCCAAGACTTAATCGTACACATTCGCCTACGCGTTCCTTCGATTCCGAGCCACGCTCGCACTATTATCAATCTTTCCTTTAACACGATCTCAAGATCTCGACACACTCCCATCTTTCAAGCCTTGCTTGAACTCGTCGTATCACTTGGCTGGATCGTGCACGCATTCCAAGCGTCCCCAGAATACCTGCATTCAGCCAAGCCGCATGATAGAAAATTTGTCATTCTCACTCGAGTCGCATCGTGCACATACCCCGGCGTCCCTAAAATATATGCATGTCAGCCGAGTCTCGTGAGCAGGGTTTCCTATATTCGTGATCCACGCCATCTATCCATTCCAATCCTCAAGATCAATCCTTCCGATTGCTAACACTTGAAACAGGGCGTCTCGCCTAACCGCTAGGCCAATCTTTGCGAGGCTAAGTCAATGTCAGGATTGGAATCATAGTTCCCAAACAATAATACCAACACTGACCCCAATCCTAGGGTCAAACCAAAGTCGATAGTACAGGATTTTTCTACCCAAGCTCGCGTCACTCAGATTTCTAAACATCGAGCACGATCACCTATTCGCATCAATGCATGCGTTGCACATATTCGATTTTATCCAAATCACCAACTCTAACCAATTCGTGCATTCGATCACGAGGTCATCTAGCTCGACAATACGTTGTGCCCCAATCTCACGCGAGTCCGATTATCTACGGTGGTTCGTGAATCACCACGCAACACACTCGCAGAATAATCATTCTCATCGGGGCGTAACTCTTGTTTGAGTTTAGACTAACTCATTTTCGATACACGGATTGGACCTACGCAATCCTCAAATTCGGTTCTTCAAACACACACAATTCATTTTTGAGTCACCTTCGCGTCAAACCACAAGTCGAAGCATACAAATTATCACGCCAAGCTAGGTCAATCACCCCCGCTGTATGAATCACCATACCAGCGCTCACGCGGAGTGATCGTCTCAAATCGGCACGACGCATGTGCGAGGCTGGAGTTGCGCTCGCATAAGACAAGAATGTCGAAGTTGTGGTTATCGACGAAGCAAATCCAAACGTTTTTCATTTCATCCAAGTCAAGATTTCAATTCGATAGTTCACCCGTCATTTGTTCAACCAGAACGTCCTCGAGCCAAGTCCATCTTTTCTTCGACACATTTTAACATCCCGATTATAGCATCCGTCGGAACAATGACATTTGCACGATCGTCATTCGCCGAGTCAGAGTACCCCCGAGTTATCGCATATCGATCTTTGATACGCCTCAATACCATCGACGATATGCGTAACCTGACGATCTTCCTTTGCAACCAATTTCGAGTCGTGCGACTGATGCTATTGCCCGAGTTGGATATTCCTTAATTTTCTCAATATTCAAGATCAAGTTCGATTGCTATTCCTCAAGCTCGTTTCAAGATCGTCGTTCAGAATTCAAGTCACATTTCATTTGTACCAATCCGAAATCGTACGTGCGATTCCTCTAAGTTTCCTCGATCAAGACCATTCATTTTCATTCATCGGTTCGAATCATTTCGATATCGATTTCTACTCGTATTGCCTACGTCGCAAGTCGTCCGAACGAGATGCTCGTTCGAGACGCACGAAGTCACGTCCAACTAAACGTGACGCGCTCTAAGGCTTTGCGCGATCGCATCGCCTCGCCGACATACTCGAAATCCTCAATTTCCGCTCGAATGATTTCCAAGAAAAATCCATACACCACTCGGATTCGAGCCATCCGTTCTAGTCCTCAATCAAGTTCGCATCATGCGCTAAGACATCTCTTAGATTCGTTCGACGAATCACTAGCGTAGTCGCTCGCGTTGTACCGACGCACAAAGTCGTTCGCACTATATCTCAAAATCCAAGTCAATCCTCTGTTACGCTTAAGCGTTAACTCGATAGCATTCCTATCGATAGATATTCTAACTGTAGCTCGTTCCTGATCGAGCGGTAATTGGTATCGCTCGCACTCGTTTGCACCAAAAGTCGAGGTGCGCGATACGCGACGCAACTTAGCCAAAAGGCCGTGCGCATGGCTATCCCGTGCGGACTAAATGTTGAGTTTGCAAGCTCAATTGTTAGGGTCGACGTTTGGACTAATTAGGCATGCATGCGACTTGCTAAGGTCGACGTAGTACTATTCGGGCACACGCACGACTTGCTAACATTAGCACGTGTTTTCAATCGAGTCAAGTTTGCAACGTTCGGCACAAAGGCCTTGCCTATCAATGCGTTTGAGTGAACGCTTGTACGAGCTTTCGAAAATATTTAGACTTATTGTATGGACATGCCGAGGGACAATCGAGAGAGAGCGTACACTTATTTTCCAACGACGAGCTTTCAAAACTGAGAAATTCGACATGAAGTCCAAGGACGTAAAGCCGTGCTCTGATACCACTATGTCACGCCCCGCTCCCGTAGGAGCGATCGTCCTCGCTAAGGCGTGATGCCGCACGAGCCTAGATTGCGCTCGTGCAAGGCAGTTCCATAACGGCCGATTACACCGGCGGCGACGGGGTCGTCGCACAGAAGTCCCAAGCAGAAACATTGAATACATTGCAGCGGAATTTAAAGAAGAACACATGAACACAAGACATTCAAAACAATCTCTTCATTGATATTGAGTACAAGATTACATTTGTGGGCGCAAGGCCAATTACAAGTCTCTCAGGCTCACTTTTCACTCATTTATAATTCACTCTGCTCTCTCTCATCTTTCGATACAATACTTGGATCCAGCGGAAGCTTCGGAAGGCGATGTCCATACATTATGTCCTGTATAAGTCTTCAGTTCATGCGGCCACACGCTTCGACTCGCCAAGGAACTCCTCGACGCATCTAAGCGAGCTCCGAACCACGAGCTTCTACCTGTGCCTGCACATGAAACACTATGTGGGTGTCAGTACCACTGTACTGGTGGAGTGAGCTTCTCGCCCACCCATACAAAACCTACACGTTCATTTACTTTGTGCAGCTTAAATCCCTTTCGATTGTCTTTCTAGTCTTGCCTTAGGATCAGTTTTAGGACCGGCGCCTTAGCGCAACTTGTGTATCAGAACCATCCCGTGCTTGTAATGTCAACGTTAACTCATACTTTGTCGCTAGACCACTTCTCGTGCCGACAACGTTAACCTATCAAGTCGTGTTCGCTTTACGGCCATAATCAGAGACGCAACTACACGAAGGACTCCATTCCCTTGCCTCTAGACCTTTCTCGTGCTTGCATTGTCGACGCACCGACTTATACTTATCTTTCGTGCCAAACTCTGGGACGTAACGACTCGGTCGTGCCATGAACTCGATTCGTGCATCGATAACTCCGAGGCAGTGCCTCCTTGCTTAGTCTCGGCTACACTTTGTGTCGTGACAACGCGGCCGTGCCTCATATTTCGAGGCCGAACCCAATAACTCGATATAACTTCATACAACTAGCCCTACGGCCCTTTTTGACTTAACTCGCAACTTAACACTCGATGCCACATCTCGTGCCGAAGCACGTCGCCTTCGCTATAGCCAAATCCTAGGCTCCGACATTGTGTCTTTTTAACTCATACATATTCAACTCAATCCACCGTCACACACACGGATTGCCGTCCATGCCGACACCAAACTTACCATGTTAGTTGGAAACAATTATTATTAAGTGTTTGTTATGGGATTGGCCTAACCAGCCGCCTTGGACGTAGCCTGGCAGTACGGGACCCTTTCAACGCAGGTAGCGAGCCCCGATGAAAGTCCCCGCCTTACCGATCGCCTAACCAGCGGTGCCTAACCAGCGCGGCTACAACCAGTTTCTTCCTAGGCCGAGACGGTCCCGTGGCCGCGGGTCTCCGCTCGAAGAAACCACCCCTTGTCGACAAGTTGTCCAAGTTCATAAGGGTTACATGGAGTATTTTAGGATACAGTTTGGGGCTTGTTATGTGATCAATTCATTTACTTGGTTGTTTTACTCTTTCTACTTTTTGTACTTCCTTTGCAGAGCCCCTAACCAGGGTTGCCTCGGCGACTACCCATCGCTTAGACTTAACATTCTTTGAACTCAGGGAACGGCTACTGCATAGCCTTCCAATTTAACTTGAACATAACGTGTTTCCATAAGTATCGACCGACCGTGGCTAACTTTCCACTGAACCAACAGTGGCTCGTGCCTCTAAACCGACTCGTGTTCGACACAACGCTGTCGCCCAAGTCATACTTCATATGACGGGCCTTAGGATCGTGGGACTACTTATCTTGACAACCGCAGAATGAGCGGGACAGCACGTAGAATAACTTAGGTCGACCGGCATAACATTTGCCTAACTCACTCAAGCCTACAACTTAACCCAAGGGACGAGCAAAGGCTATGCCAAGCCTTGCGGGACAGGACCGTGCATGCTTTAGCAAGCATTTGTGCGGGCGACGCCTATGACTTAGGCTAACTCTCAACTTTTGCATCGAAGACCAACTTTCCTTCTCCCAAGCCACGGGACGAAGGACCGAGTGTCATTTTCAAAGCACGCCGTGCACCAACTCTAAGCCGACCGTGGGACGTTTTCCATGTTCTAACTCATTTTGACCCGTCGGGATTATTCCCTTAGCTATGTGGATGCGTAGCTTTTATTTATCAAGCCTAACTTGTGCAAGTTGAAAACACGATTTATTATGTGAAGGCAAAGATGAGGAGAGTTCACCGAAACTACCCCACCTGAGCGATGTCTCCGAGCAAGCCGTTGCAAGGCTAAGGCCGAACGCCGTCGGTGTTTCGATTCCTCCGATTGACTTTGCGGGACGGGGCACTACAATAAGGGGCCTACTCTCCCTCTTCCCTTTCCATCCTTATATATGCAGTATAAGTTTTTAAGCGAAAAATAAGGTTGTTGAAGTACCAAAAAAGGGGTAAACCAATGTGATCATGAACAGACAATCTTTTTGAAAGTTTGAGCGATGTTGGCGCATTGACGCAAAAATTAAGGCATCTATTTTGCACTTAACAGTCGCATGTCACATGAATCAAGGTGCATGATTCATCGCTTTCAATTGAAGTGTCATCGACGCATGATTTTTTGAAAATCAGAGCATCATCTATGGCTGACAGTGCTCTAGCCTGTACCTATAAATTGAGGGTCTAGAGGAGAGAAACTCCCTGCTATTCTCTTTTCTGTATGTGTCAGATTTTAGTATGTGTCAGCGCTTAGTATTCTTAAGTAAGAGTGGGTATATGTGAGTGAGTGTCATTAGAGTGTTAGAGAGTTAGTTCAGTCCTAGTACCTAGAGTGTATAGAGTATCTTAGAAATATAGGTATGATTGGTACAGTCCTAGTACCTATCAGAGTTATAGATTTTTTCGAAAATCTAGCATAACGCTGATTGCCTTAAAAGGCTTGCATAAGTACGAGTGTATAGAGTACCTTTTGGGCCTATAAGAGTTACTTCACTCAGTTTGTCAAGACAAGTAAACTTTTTAAATGTTGACGGTATATATACTGTCAACATTTGGTTTTGCCTTGTAGCTACAGGCAGTTGCCTGCATTTTGCCTTATAACTTGGCCTATGGCCCGTGCTTGAGCAGTGTGGACTTCCAGGTTAGGGTGTTAGTTCCTGATTAGCATTGTTTAGATATTAGTTTCAGTTAAAGGGTTAGTTAAGATTATGATATTAGTTTATGTTAGAAGGAATATTAGAGTTAGTAGATGTTAAAGTAGGATATTAATTTATTAGTTAGGATAGATAGTTTGAGTTAGGATACTGCTCAAGCACAGGCCAAAGGGTCGATATTGGGTATTAATTTAAAAAGTTTTACTTGTCTTGACAAACTGAGTGAAGTAACTCTTGTAGACCCAAAGGGTCGATATTGGACAGTTGGTGTCGTGTACTCCTACAAGTACAATTATACCTCACCAATAATCTCAGTTTTCTCTAAACTGTCACTCTCTACTACCTCTTGTAACCAATATTGTCGATGTGGACTCCACGAAAGTTACGCATTACACGACACATAATGTAGAAGATGTAGAATTATCCGAAGAGGAAGACGAAGCCGACGAAGGCGAAGATGAAAGTGAAGATGAGGAGGAAGAGGAAGATGAGGTCGAGGAAGACGAACAAGATGATTATTCTGAAGATGATTGACAGAGATATACTTATCTGAACTTAGATGTTTTTTCTAGAATATATTATCTGGACTTAGATGTTTATTGTAGAATGTATCATCATATGTTGTCTTGGTTATTATCTTGTCTTTGTTGTACTTTCATATTTTTAGTCTCTATTATTTGTTGTACTTTCATATTTCTAGTCTCTATTATTTGTTGTATTATCACATGTTGTTAACAGGTATGGCAGGTCGTCGTGGATCGTTCCGAAAAGGGGGACGACGAGGTCATGATCCTCCGGTACTTTCTACAGGTACTGCTAGAGGATGGGGTTTTCCTTCGGTACCTCCTACTGGTACCGGCTCTGGATCCTCGTCGTCGATTACTCCTCCATATCGGACAGTAGTTGGGCCTGCTGGGACGACGTCACGTGGCATATCTCCTGGGACGAGTAGTTCCAGGCCTGTTGAGAGTGCTCGCCCGTCTAACGTTCCTGCTGCTGATATGACGATGGAGACGGATGAGCAGATGGTGGAGGCTGCACCGACGGCCGAGGCGGCTGCGTCGACGGCCGACCAGCATCATACAGATGATGCGTGCGCACCTCCGGAGGAGAGGAGGACGGAGATCTGGGCCGACGGTACAAAGTAGGTGTTTTGGTTTATAATTTTTTTTCTATTTTTATCATAAATTAACTTTTTTCATGAATATAATATGTCTGTATAGATATCGTCCCCCAGAGGTACAGCGACGCCTAGGCCACATGTTGAGGCATAATTATGGTGGTCCCTGGATTAACTACTCTGATGCTCCAGACGAAAGAAAGAACTACTAGTTTACGCGCTTCAAGGTTAAAATAGATTTGCTTTTAATGTGAATCATATAATTAATTCATATTATATATAACTGATAAATATTTGGTTTGCGCTCTTCTAGGATATGTTTTTCTATCCACCGCACTGGGCCGAGCTTATCGAGGGGATGTTTCCTGCCGTCGCTGCCAAGCTGATCCGCGACGCTATTAATGATCATAAGGATCGTGATCGTGCCGGAAAGCCGATCCAAGGTTGGATCACCCCTGATCAGTGGAATACGATGAAGGCTCGATTCGACGAGCCAAGGTACAAGAAGAAGTCGGAGAAGGCCAAGGCGGCTAGGCAACATGCCTCGAAGTGGTGCGGTGGGTCGATTCCGATGACGAAATATTTTTGTCGTCTTGTATGTCTTTCTCTTTTAGAAATATTATTTTAATACAAAACCGATAAATTATTACTAAGATAATATATTTAATTACAGGTAAGGAAGGTCGGTAACGCCGACATGGTGATCGTCTTTCTGGCCACCCATCGGAAGGGCGAAGGCCTTATTGACGAGAGGGCCGAGCAGACCTATGTAAGTATTACAATACGTTATCTTAATTTAATACTTCATGTCAATTTTAATATAACTTAGTAAATATGATGCAAATAAATATTTATGTAGTTAGTAATAATAAGTACATTAATTAGAAATTAGAAATTATAGAGTACTATCCATACTTTCTAGGCCGAGTATCAGAGGCTGCGAAAACGGGCGGCTGCTAGTGCACCTAATGCAGGAGAGGCCGGTACTTCCTCGCAGCCCACTCAAGCTCCGTCGGCGGACGAGCTGTGGATGACCGCCGCTGGTGGACTCCGTAGGGGTACGTACTACGGTACGGGATCCTATGGCGCCCTAGTTGCGACCCAGTCCTCTAGGGCATCTCCTGCTAGTGTGTATGGCCCACAGCCGTCCCAGGAGTCTGCCCGAGACCACCAGATGATGGAGTCTCTCTGTGACGACCTGCTACGACGGATCGAGGAGCAGTCTCAGCACCCTACGGACGATCCTGCGCTGCTAGCACGATTAGATGCGCTCGACCGCGGTATTATGGAGCTCATAGAGACGACTGCGAGGACAGAGCACAGCGTTGGAGGATTAGAGCGCACGGTGACGGAGCTGTAGACAGCACAGGTGACCATGACCGATAGGCTGAGATTGGTGACGGATTCGATAGTCCAGAGCAGTGATAGACTGTTATCTACCATGGATTCATACCACCAGCGACTTACAGCGTTGGAGCGTGCTGGTCCTCCGGGTGCGCCTTCATCGTCGTCGACTCCGCCGCCTCCATCGCCTTCTTCATCGACACCGACTCCACCGACGTCACTGCCTGCTCCATCGGTATCGATTTCACTTGAGGAGTATGAGTTGTTCTTATCCCTTCGTCGTGGCAGTGCCCCTCCTGCACCAGATCCCTAGTAGTCCTAGTTAAGACTGTTTGTTTGTGTTTGTTTCATCCTTTGTTGTGACTTGGATATTTGTTGGTTGTGTAGACTTAGATGTTTGGATCCTATTCTATTTGTTGGTTGTGTGTAGACTTTGGTTATTTGGTTGTAGAGTTTGTTATTTGGTGTAGACTTGGTGTCACGCCCCAGAACCAGAATACTGGAGAGCGGGGGCAGACATAGCCAGCTACGTATATTGAAATGGATTCCATCTCGCTATACGGTCACGGCTGTCTAGGATACATGAGGGTTTATCTACAAGCCAGCAGTCTCTTAAGGTCAAAAACAAGCCTATTGTCTCAATCACAAGCAAGTAAATAGATGTTACAAGATGTATGATCATTAAATATACAATAATAAGGCGTCCCAAATATTACATATTCAGCTGATCATGAAGCTAGTCGTTACAAAATGTTAGGACTAGCAAGAGTTTAGTCATACATGATCAACCCTAGGATTTGTCAATCATGTTACAGCCCGTAGGCAGACAGTAAGTAAGTGCAATCGAGCTAAACAGGTGCTCATCGGCTAAACGCCTCAAAAGAATATTTTTACAATAGAGTGGAAGAGCCAAAAATAACCCACTCGTTGCCAGGATTCCTTCTAGTGTTCACCATCTGGCAGGAAGGTCGGTAGATCCTCTGGAGCTGCTCCGGAATCTGGCCACACAAAACCAGCTGGGTCAGACCCCAGAAAGAGCAAGTGCCACAAAGGAGGCTTCACTTAAGAACTAAAACCAGCAATCAGCACAAGATATAAATAAAAGTAAGAACTGGAAATAAAGAAAATACACCAGGATGATATATGACGAGATAACCATGGAACTATTCAGATAACCAGGTTACAACCCGTAAACCAAACAAGGACCGGGGTTGTAACCCTTCGTCTGAACAGAACTTGGAATTCTCACCATTTATCGGTAAAATAAATACAAGATTCTGGTTATTCAATAGTCTGGAACAGGATCAGGGCAAGACTAGACTGGTTAGACTCCATCCAATCACTTTACGGCCAAGCAAGAATTACGGCTTGATACTTTAACTAACTAAGGTTGTCACAAGCCTAATTACTAACAAGATGCAGTGAGATTATTCCACAGCCACAAGCCCTGCAGACCATCCAGGTCACCCAGGTCGAGAGATTAGGGTTGAATTCAGGTGGGTACATCGTCCAGGAAACGTATGTACCCTTAAGCAGTTTGAAGGGTGCAACACATGACAGTGTGCTGGAAATGTGCCCTACTCGACGGCAGGCTACAGATCCCAAGCGCGCCCATGTAACGGGATTGCCTATAGCTGGAAAATCTTTTCATGACTAATGTATTAATCTAGTTGTTAACCTTAGTCCATTTTAGTAGGTACTCCTGACCGTGGTACTCAGGAGTCCCCTCCTAGACATGATGCAAGACAGGACTGGATTATTTGTACAAGCACAATCGCCCACGGTGTCCAGGTTATTTATACAGGTCATGTCATGTCAGGTAGCCGTCGCAACAGCTTATCAAGATATAACATGTCAGGTTTATCATGTCAAGTGTACTTGTCAGGAGTGAGCCACGACGGACCACTATCAGGTCATGTCAGGTCATTATGTCAGGAGGGCACCACTACGGGTCACTATCGTGTCATGCTCAGGTATCATTTCCAAACATATTAAATAAATCCATGATTATCAAGTTCATGACAAAAGGCGTAAGGATATAAAATGGACGTTAAATATCTAATAAAATATCAATATACAGGGCTATAGAAGATCAAGGGTAATCAGGCTACGCTCAAGCCAGGCTACGCTCAGGCTAGCGTACGCTCATGTCTGCGTACGCTCGAGCTAGCGTACCAAAGGTTCCATACACTTCCAATGGGGAGCGTACGCAAGGGTCATCGTACACAAGGGCACGCTCAAGCTACAGGTCAGCGTACGCTCAAGCTACAGGTCAGCGTACGCTCAAGCTAGCGTACGCTCAAGACACGCTACCAACAGGCAGCGTATCAAGGCTAGCGTACGCTCGCTAAAGAGCAGCGTACACAAGTTAGCGTACGCTCGCTAAAGAGCAGCGTACACAAGTCAGCGTACGCTCGCTAAAGAGCAGCGTACAAAAGTTAGCGTACGCTCGCTAAAGAGCAGCGTACCAAGGCTAACGTACGCTCGCTAAAGAGCAGCGTACCAAGGCTAGCGTACGCTCGCTAAAGAGCGCGCGCAGCTCAGTGGCATAAGCTAAAAAGCTAGCTCACTGTTCACTGTCTTCTCCAAATGGCAAGAACAGCAAGAACTCTAAAGTTGAATCTAAGCTTCAATTGTCCATATCTTGGTCAAAACAAGTCCGAATCCAACTTTCCAAGGGTCAAAATTGGGTAGAATGAAATTCTCTACCACATGGAACCATCAAAACTTGAAAACAAAGAGGCTTGATAGATCAAAACACCAAAAATTCAAAAATAGCAAGACTCTAGATCTACAAGAATTAAAGCCCCAAAATGGAAAATGATAAGTTCTAATGTGGTTTAGAATCATGAGGAGAAGCTAATAAAACCATCAAAAGGAGTTCTCTTGTGGAAGCAAGTTGCACTTGCCTATGGTGTTCTTGGTTGGTGGAGAAGAGTAATGGTGGGAGAAAGAGAAGTAAATGAGAATTATGGAGGAGAGAGAAGGTTGGTGGGGATAATAAAGAGGGGGGGTTGTGGTAGAAATGAAGGAGAAGCATAGGCTAAGGTGTTCCACCCTTGGCCCATGATGAACCAAGTATTGGGCCGGCCGAACCAAGCCAACCCAAACCGAGAGTTAAACCAAGCCGAGAGCCAAACCAAGGAGATATGCAAATACAAGATAAAATACGTATACGTATTCCAAATATGTAATACGAACAACAGGCATTACAACTCTACCCACCTTAAAAGAATTCCATCCTCGGAATTTAATTAAGAGGCTAGAGAGACAAGAACAAGCTACACTATTCACAGGCAATTATACTAGGCAATCAATCAATCATGCAAGCAAGGAATTGATGGCATGAGGCATAAGAAAGATATTATACCTCACGAGTCAAACAAGTCGGGATATCATGATCGGATATCATCCTCACGCTCCCACGTTGACTCCCCCAAGGAGTGATGACCCCAAGCAACTCGGACTAACTTGATAGTCTTATTCTTGAGGGTCTTCTCTCTCCGGTCCAATATAGACACGGGCCACTCCTCATACGAAAGGTTGGTACCAACAACCAATTTCCAATGATCCAGGATATGGCTCGGGTTCGGGATGTACCGTCGTAATTGGGATACATGGAACACGTCATGCACCTCGCTTAGCGACGGCAGAAGAGCGAGACGATAGGATACATCTCCTACTCGCTCCAGAATGTCAAACGGTCCTATATACCTAGGACTAAGCTTTTCCCGTACGCCGAAATGAATGACGCCATGGATAGGCGAAATCCTCAGGAATACATGATCGTCGACCGAAAACTCGAAAGGGCGCCGATGAGAATCGGCCCAATGACGCTGGCGATCTTGGGCAACTCGAAGGTGATCTCTGACTCGCCTGACTACTTCAACGGTCTGAGCAATCATTTCTGGACCAAGCATCTGCCTCTCTCCAACATCATCCCAGGCTAACGGGGATCTGCACTTCCTGCCATACAGTGCCTCGAACGGTGCCATCTGGATACTGGACTGAAAACTATTGTTGTATGAGAATTCCACCAGGTGCAAGTGATCTTCCCATGAACCACCGAAGTCAAGTGTGCAAGACCGCAACATGTCTTCAAGAGTCTGGATCGTGCGCTCCGACTGGCCATCTGTCTGCGGGTGATATGCTGAACTGAACTGGAGATGAGTTTCCAAACTTTCTTGCAAGCTACGCCAAAAGTGTGACGTAAATCTTGAATCTCGGTCCGAGGTGATACTGACTGGCACTCCGTGCAATCTGACAATCTGCCTGAGGTACATCTCCGCTAGCTGAGCCGTCGACTGACCAACTCTAAACGGGAGAAAGTGCGCTACCTTGGTAAGCCTATCCACAATGACCCAAATAGCATCTCTACTAGCTGGGGATCTAGGTAATCCAGTCACGAAATCCATGGTCACATGCTCCCACTTCCATTCTGGAATCGGTAAGGGCTGAAGAAGTCCAGCCGGTCTCTGATGTTCGGCTTTAACTTGTTGGCAAACCAAACACCGAGAGACAAACCGAGCTATCTCCCGCTTCATGCCATTCCACCAGAAGTGCTGACGGATATCACGGTACATCTTCGTACTGCCAGGATGGATGGAATACTGAGAACTGTGCGCCTCTGACATGATCTCCTGTCTGATATCTCCACTGGGTACACAAAGACGCTTACCATGCCTAAGTGTACCATCCTCATGAATATAAAACTCTGGTCTTCGTCCTGCTTCACACTCTGCTCTGAGTCGCTGAAGCTTGGAATCTGCCGACTGCGCCATCCGGATCCTCTCAACTATTGTCACGCCTCGCTCCCGTAGGAGCGATCGTCCTCGCTAAGGCGTGATGCCGCACGAACCTAGATTTCGCTCGTGCAAGGAAGTTTCATAACGGCCGATTACATTGGCAGCGACGGGGTCGTCGCACAGAAGTCCCAAGCAGAATATTGAAACATGCAGCAGAATTTAAGAACAAGTAACATATTCACACAAGTCATTCAAAAGAATCTCTTTATTGATATTGAATACAAGATTACATTTGTGGGCGCAAGGCCAAATTACAATGTCTCTCGTGCTGACTTTTCTCTCATTTACAAGTCACTCTGCTCTCTCTCAGCTCTCGATACAATACTTGAATCCAGCGGAAGCTTCGGAAGGCGATGTCCATACATTATGTCCTGTATAAGTCTTCAGATCACGCGGCCGCACGCTTCGACTCGCCAAGGAACTCCGTGCCTCGACGCATCCAAGCGAGCTCCGCACCACGAGCTTCTACCTGTGCCTGCACATGAAACACTGTGTGGGTGTCAGTACCACTGTATTGGTGGAGTGAGCTCCTCGTCCACCCACACAAAACCTACACATTTTATTTACTTTGTGCAACATAAACCCTTTTTCGATTGTCTTTCTATTCTTGCCTTAGGATCAGTTTTAGGACCGGCGCCTTAGCGCAACTTGTGTATCAGAACCATCCCGTGCTTGCAATGTCAACGTTAGCTCATACTTTGTCTCTAGACCACTTCTCGTGCCAACAACGTTAACCTATCAAGTCGTGTTTGCCTTACGGCCATAATCAGAGACGCAACTACACGAAAGACTCCATTTCCTTGCCTCTAGACCTTTCTCGTGCTTGTATTGTCGACGCACCGACTTATACTTGACTTTCGTGCCAAACTCTGGGACGTAACGACTCGGGCTAGCATTAATTCGATTCGTGCTGCAATATCTCCGAGGCAGTGCCTCCTCGCTTAGTCTCGCCTACACTTGTCTTGTGACAACGTGGCCGTACCTCATATCTCGAGGCCGTGCCCACAACTCAATGTAACTTCACACAACTTGCCCTACGGCCCTTTTCGACTTAACTCACAAAAGCTTAAGCCTAACTCATGCAACTCTATGCCAACAACTTAACACTCGACGCCACATCTCGTGCCGAAGCACGCCGCCTTCATTATAGCCAAATCTTAGGCCCAGACATTGTGTCTTCTAACTGCATACACATTCAACTCAACTCAATCCAAAGGCACACACACGCGGATTGCCGCCCATGCCGACACATCTATATGAATGGTCACTGGCATTAACTAGCCATCGTGGACATAGCCTGGCATTCGGGACCCTTGTACCGCCGGTTGCGATCCTCGATGCAAGTCCCCGACCTACCGGTTGCTTCATACCCAGCTCGGCTATACTTTGTTCTTCCTAGGCCGAGTCGGTGACCATGGCCCAGGACTGCCGCTCGAAGAACCATCGCCCTTGTCGACAAGTTGTCCATGACCACGCGCCTACGCTAACTTCTAGACTTATCGTAATGCATGGTCTCATCATCATCATTTAGCTACTTTGCTTTACTCTTTTCATACTTCCTTTGCAGAGCCCAAACCAGGGTTGCCTCGGCGACTGAACCACAGTCCCGACATATTTCTTCTCGGCGACTAACCATCGCTTAGACTTAACATTCTTTGAACTCAGGGAACGGCTACTACATAGCCTTCCAACTTGACTTGAACATATCGTGTTTCCTTAAGTATTGACCGACCGTGGCTAACTTTCTACTGAACCAACCGTGGCTCGTGCCTCTAAACCGACTCGTGTTCTACGCAACGCTGTCGCCCAAGTCATACTTCATATGACGGGCCTTGGGGTCGTAGGACTATTTATCTTGACAACCGCAGAATGAGCAGGACAGTACGTAGAATAACTTAGGTCGACCGGCATAACTTTGCCTAACTCACTCAAGCCTACAACATAACCCAAGGGACGAGCAAAAGCTATGCCAAGCCTTGCGGGACAGGACCGAGCATGCTTCAGCAAGCATTTTGTGCGGGCGACGCCTATGACTTAGGCTAACTCTCAGCTTTTGCACCGAAGACCAACTTTCCTTCTCCCAAGCCACGGGACGAAGGACCGAGTGTCATTTTCAAAGCACGCCGTGCACCAACTCTAAGCCGACCGTGGGACGTTTTCCATGTTCTAACTCGATTCAAACCGTCGGGATTATTCCCTTAGCTATGTGGATGCGTAGCTTTTATTATCAAGCCTAACTTGTGCAAGTTGAAAACACGATTTATTATGTGAAGGCAAAGATGAGGAGAGTTCACCGAAACTACCCCACCTGAGCGATGTCTCCGAGCAAGCCGTTGCAAGGCTAAGGCCGAACGCCGTCGGCGTTTCGATTCCTCCGATTGACTTTGCGGGACGGGGCACTACATCATACACCACTCAGAACAAGTCTCGTCCTCGAGACTTTCCTGAAGGCAAGCTATCCTACCATTTCTATGGCCAAGACTTAGTCGTACCTAGACACGGGACTATCGCAGTCGAGCGAGATACGCCTACGCGCTTCCTTGAGTCTGAGCCACGCTCGCACTATTATCAATCTTTCCTTTAATACGATTTCAAGATCTCGACACACTCCCATCTTTCAAGCCTTGCTTGAACTCGTCATATCACTTGGCTGGATCGTGCACGTATTCCAAGCGTCCCCAAAATACATGCATTCAGCCAAGCCGCATGATAGAGAATTGTCATTCTCACTCGAGTCGCATCGTACACATACCCAGGCGTCCCTGAAATATATGCATGTCAGCCGAGTCTCGTGAGCAGGGTTTCCTATATTCGTGATTTCCATGCATTCTAATCCTCAAGATCAATCTTTTCGATTAGCTAACACTTGCAACAGGGCGTCTCGCCTAACCGCTAGGCTATTTCTTTTCGAGGCTAAGTCAATGTCAGGATTGGAATCATAGTTCCCCAACAATAATGCCAACACTGACCCCAATCCTAGGGTCAAACCAAAGTCGATCATACGGGGTCTTCTACCCAAGCTCGCGTCACTCAGATTTCTAAACATCAAGCATGATCACCTATTCGCCTCAGCGCATTCGTTGCGCGTATTCGAATCCATTCAAATCACCAATTCTAACCAATTCATGTATTCGATCACGAGGTCATCTAGCTCGACAATACGTTGTGCCCCAATCTCACGCGAGTCCGATTATCCACGGTGGTTCATGAATCACCATGCAACGCACCCGCAGAATAATCATTCTCATCGGGACGTAACTCTTGTTTGAGTTTAGACTCATTCATTCTCGATACGCGGATTGGACCTACTCAATCCTCAAGTTCAATCGACAAGCACACCAATTCAATCTCGAGTCTATCTTCGCGTCAAACCACAAGTCGAAGCACAAATTGTCGCACCGTGCAAGTCCGACCACTCCCACTGTATGAATCACCATACCAGCGCTCACGCAGAGTGATCGCCCTAATCGGCGTGACGCATGTGCGAGGCTGGAGTAGCGCTCACATAAGACAAGAACGTCAATGTTGTGGTTATCGACAAAGCAAATCCAAACATTCCAGTTTTTATCCAAGCCAAGTTCGATCGTCATTTATTCAACTTAGAAAATCCTCGTGCCAAGTCTATCTTGTCCTCGACACATTTTTAACATCCCAAGTATAGCATCCAACGGAACAATGACATTTGCACGATCGTCATTCGCCGAGTCAGAGTGTCCCCGAGTTATCGCATATCGATCTTTGATACGCCTCAATACCATCGACGATATGTGTAACTTGACGATCTTCCTTTGCAACCAATTTCGAGTCGTACGTTGATGCTGTTGTCCGAGTTGGATATTCTACAATTTTCTTAATACTCAAGATCAAGTTCAGTCACTTTTCCTCAAGCTCGTTTCAAGGTCGTTATTCAAAACTCAAGTCACATTTCAGTTACATCAATCCGATATCGCACACGCGATCCTCTAAGTTTCCTCGACCAAGACCATTCATTTTCATCCATCGTTCCGAAACGTTTTCTAACTCGCGTTGCTCATTCACAAGTTGTCCGAACGAGATGCTCGTTCGGGACATTCGAAGTCACGTCCAACTAAGCGTGACGCGTTCTAAGGCTTTGCGCGATCGCATCGCCTCGCCGACATACTTGTAATCCTCAATATTCACTCGAACAATTTCCAAGACGAACCATACACCACTCGGATTCGAGCCGCTCGACTAGTCGTCGACACTCATTCTTATTTTTCTCCGAACCTATCACATACACCACTCGGATTTAAGCCATACGATCTAGTCCTCAATCACATTCGCGTCATTCGCTATGACATCCTTCAGATTCGTTCGACGAATCGCTAGCGTAGTCGCTCGCGTCGTATCGACGCACTAAGTCGTTCGCACTATTTTCTCGAAATCCAAATCAATCTTCCGTGTACGCCTAAGCGTTAGTCCGATAGCGTTCCTATCGATAGACACTCTAAGTGCATCTCCGTTCCCGACCGAACGATACTTAATATCGCTCGCGACTTGTTTGTACCAAAAAGTCGAGGTGCGTGTCACGCCCCGCTCCCGTAGGAGCGATCATCCTCGCTAAGGCGTGATGCCGCACGAGCCTAGATTGCGCTCGTGCAAGGCGGGTTCCATAACGGCCGATTCCAGCGGCGGCGACGAGGTCGTCGCACAGAAGTCCCGTGCAGAGACATTGATTTATAGCAGCGGAATAAGAACCAAACACAAGTTATTCAAAAGAAACTCTTTATTGATATTGGAACAACGGTTACATTTAGGGCGCAAGGCCAATGTTACAAGTCTCTCAAGCTCACTCAAGCTCACTTTTCTCTCATTACAAGTTCACTCTGCTCTCTCTCTCTCATCTCTCAATATTTATCGATCCAGCGGAAGCTTCGGAAGGCGATGTCCATACATTATGTCCCGTATAAGTCTTTACTCCATGCGGCCGCACGCTTCGAATCGCCAAGGAACTCCGTGCCTCGACGCATCCAAGCGAACTCCGCGCTACGAGCTTCTACCTGTGCCTGCACATGAAACACTGTGTGGGTGTCAGTACCACTGTACTGGTGGAGTGAGCTTCTCGCCCACCCATACAAAACCTACACGTTCATTTACTTTGTGCAGCTTAAATCCCTTTTCGATTGTCTTTCTACTCTTGCCTTAGGTTCAGTTTTAGGACCGGCGCCTTGGCGCAACTTGTGTGTCAAAACCATCCCGTGCTTGCAATGTCAACGTTACTCATACTTTGCCTCTAGACCACTCCTCGTGCCACAACGTTAACCTATCAGGTCGTGCTTGCCTTTCGGCCAGAATCAGAGACGCAACTACGCGGTAGTGCCCAATTTCCTTACGACCGTGCTATAACTCCTTTGTGTCGTGCCTCGCAACTCAGTGCGACTCAACCATATCGCCGCCTCGCGGCTCGTGCCATTTGATCACCAACCGACTTTGCCTTGCGGCGGTTTCCTTGACTTAAACTCAAACAACTCAACCAACTTATGCAACTATATGCCGACAACTCAAGACTCAATGCCACATCTCGTGCCGAAGCACGTCGCCTATGTTGTAGCCATTCTTTAAGCCCAAACATGTGTACTCTAACTTGTATACACCTTCGACAACTCAACTCAATCCAAAGGCATACCCGCGGATCTGCCGCTATGCCGACTCATCTATATGATTTGGTCACTGACTCCCCGAGCCATAGTAGACTCCTTTTTGCTGAGTATAGGATGGACCTTCTTTGGGTAGCTAGCCCTATTCCGCGTCCACCGAATACTTTGCCCCAGGCTCAGCTTATTTGGCTCCCAGAGCCTTTATGTTTCCTTAGGCCGCAATCGGTCCCGTGGCGCCACAGGTTACCGATTCGGGGAAACTCTACCTTGTCGACAAGTTGTCCATGACCATGCAAGACCGACTCAAACTGACGTCTCACATAGTCATTCACTTCTGGTGTTACCATCTCTTTTAGTGCCATTCCTCTCTTTTAGTGCCATTTCTCACATCTGAGATCTTGCCTCGACGACCCGTAGTCGCGAGCATTGTTCTTTCTTGCCTCAACGACCCAGTCGTGAGCATTTCTTTCTTTCTTCCTTTCTTTTAACTCAAGACAACAACTTATTTAGACACTTTCCAAAACTAAACTAATCGATCGTGGCCCGTGCCTTTAAAAACTCTAGGATCGTGCAAACATGCCTCAACTCGATTTCCGCTCTACGCGGCGCTATCGCCCAAGCCATACTTTATATGACGGGCCGTGGGATCGTGGGACTATTTAAGTTGACAACCGCAGAATAAGCGGGACAGCACTTGGAACGACTTAGGTCGATCGGCATAACTTTGCCTAACTTACTCAAGCCTACACTTATCGAGCAAAGGCTGCGCCGAGCCTTGCTCCGAGGGAATGTGCCGTGCACGTACTCATCTTTGGACGACCAAGTCATTTGGGTGCTTAGGCTTACGCCAGCAGTCATGCGACGCAACTTAACTCTTGGGCAAGCCAGGGCTATGCCAAGCCCTGGACGATGGGACCGTGCATGCTTTAACAAGCATTCACGCAGGCGACGCCTATGACTTAGGCTATTTCATAACTTTGTGTCGAAGACCAACTTTCCTTCTCCCAAGCCACGGGACGAAGGACCGAGTGTCATTTTCAAAGCATGCCGTGTACCAACTCTAAGCCGACCGTGGGACGTTTTTTCCATGTTCTAACTCATTTCGACCCGTCGGGATTATTCCCTTTAGCTATGTGGGTTCGTATCTTTTATCTTCAAGCCTACTTGTGCAAGTTGAAACCACGATTTATTATGTGAAGGCCAAGATGAGGCAAGTTCACCGAAACTACCCCACCTGAGCGAGCGGTCGCCTTGACCGAGATGTCTTCGAGTCGCCGTTGTAAGGCTAAGTCCGAACGCCGTCGGCGTTTCGATTCCTCCGATTGGCTGAGCGGGACGGGGCACTACAACATACACCACTCAGAACAAGTCTCGTCCTCGAGACTTACTGAGTACTTACTTATTGACTTATCATCTTACTCAACGTTCAGGAACTCTCGTATACACTACGCCTATGCGTTTCCTCAATCCGAGCCACGCTCGCACTACCCTCAATCTTTTCTTCGAATCTCTGTTTTAAAATCCTCAACACTTTTCCATTCCTCAAGTCTCACTTGATTCAACATATCACTTGGTTGGATCGTGCACATATTCTAGGCGTCCCCAAAATACATGCATTTCAGCCAAGCCTTGTGATAGAGAATCCGCCATCGCCACTCGAGTCGGATTCGTGCACGTATTCAAGCGTCCCTGATATACATGTATCTCAACCGAGCTCGCGAGTGGTGCCACCATAACTTCTATCGCTTTGTGCCGGGACGTCCGCCTATTCGCTAGGCTATGTCTTTTGGCTAAAGTCATTCGTCAGTATTGGAATCATAGTTCCCAAACAACAATATCAACACTGACCCCCATCCTAAGGGCAAACCAAGTTGATAGTACGGGAATTTCTACCCAAGCTCGCATCACTCCGATTTCTAAACATCGAGCATCGATTTTCTACGTACATCCCAACATCCGTCATACGGGGTCCGAGTCATTTAGCAAAGCCATCCTACAACTCACGTTCAACCAAATTCTCTGATGTATCAATATCGCCCATTCAACAAGCCATCTTGCATGGTCTATCTCTTCGAACACGTTCGACATAATCTGCCTATCAAACCCTTCCAAGTCAAGCACACTACTACGTAATTCACCGCTAAACCATAATCCACATTTCCGAAGTCATCTATTCCAATTCACGAAATCGATCACAAGGTCGTCTAGCTTAACAACATGTTGCGCCCCGATCTCACGCGAGTCAGATTAACCGCGGTGGGCATGAATCACCATGCACGCTCCCGCGAGATAGTCATTCTCATCGGGACGTAACTCTTGTTTTGTGTCTAGACTAATTCATTCTCGATGCGCGGATTGGACCTACTCAATCCTCAAGTTCATTTCATTCATCGATCACAAGTCAAAACATCCTCGAATCTTCATTTGCATCGAACCGACAAGTCGAGACAATCAAAGTTGCCGCGTCCTGATTTTTCGAGTTCGATCATTCCCGCGACATGAATCACCATGTCAGCGCTCACGCGGAACGATCGCCCCAAATCCGACGCAACGCATGTGCGAGGCTAGAGTTGCGCTCGCGCAAGACAAGATCGTCGACGCTGTGGCCATCCGCATAACCATCAAGACACGATCACTTTCATCCAACATTCATCTCAATCAAAATCCAAAACATAGCATCCAATCGAACAATAACACTTGCACGATCGTCTTTCGCTGAGTTAGAGTACCCCCGAGTTATCGCATAGCGATCTTTGATACGCCTCAATACCATCGACGATATGCGTAACCTGGCGATCTTTCTTTGCAACCAAATTCTGAGTCGTGCGAATGGTGCTATCGTCCGACTGGATAATTTCCTCGACATTCATAACACCAATTCTGATCATTTTCCCTCGAATCATTTACAATATCAATTTCCTCCAACCAATTTCACGTATTCTTCATCCGTCCATCTTAAGTCATCGACCAACTTATTTTCCTCAATTCGCATCTTTCGACATCCCTGAGCCTATCGCATACACCACTCAGGAATGAAGTCATTCAACCAATCCTCAACTTATTATTTGATTCAAAATCGACTTCTTCAATTCCGTTCGAACCATTCCTCAAAACCCAAGCACGCTCACCTAGATCGCACCGACATTATCGTCGCTCGATAGCACCCCTATCGACAGTTATCCCACATTTACTCAATCGAGTTCAACTCATTCTAGCTCGAACATTTCAATTCCCGCACTCGACTTTTCTAAGGTCGATGCAACTTTGGTGTATGTGCCCAGCCCGACTTAGCCAACCGTGCTTACGTAAACCATCTTTTTGTTTTCTTATCCAAAAACTGTTCACCTATGTTTTGCAAAATAGATAGACTTATTGTATGGACATACCATGGGTCATTTGAGAGAGAGCGCACCAACGATTTTAACTTTGCGGAAGCAACAGAGTTTGCGGAAACAACGAGTTAAAGAATTCAATCGGTTATCCAAGGACGTAAAGCCGTGCTCTGATACCACTATGTCACGCCCCGCTCCCGTAGGAGCGATCGTCCTCGCTAAGGCGTGATGCCGCACGAGCCTAGATTGCGCTCGTGCAAGGCGGGTTCTATAACGGCCGATTCGAGCGGCGGCGACGAGGTCGTCGCACAGAAGTCCCGTGCAGAGACATTGATTTATAGCAGCGGAATAAGAACCAAACACAAGTTATTCAAAAGAAACTCTTTATTGATATTGGAACAACGGTTACATTTAGGGCGCAAGGCCAATGTTACAAGTCTCTCAAGCTCACTCAAGCTCACTTTTCTCTCATTACAAGTTCACTCTGCTCTCTCTCTCTCATCTCTCAATATTTATCGATCCAGCGGAAGCTTCGGAAGGCGATGTCCATACATTATGTCCCGTATAAGTCTTTACTCCATGCGGCCGCACGCTTCGAATCGCCAAGGAACTCCGTGCCTCGACGCATCCAAGCGAACTCCGCGCTACGAGCTTCTACCTGTGCCTGCACATGAAACACTGTGTGGGTGTCAGTACCACTGTACTGGTGGAGTGAGCTTCTCGCCCACCCATACAAAACCTACACGTTCATTTACTTTGTGCAGCTTAAATCCCTTTTCGATTGTCTTTCTACTCTTGCCTTAGGTTCAGTTTTAGGACCGGCGCCTTGGCGCAACTTGTGTGTCAAAACCATCCCGTGCTTGCAATGTCAACGTTACTCATACTTTGCCTCTAGACCACTCCTCGTGCCACAACGTTAACCTATCAGGTCGTGCTTGCCTTTCGGCCAGAATCAGAGACGCAACTACGCGGTAGTGCCCAATTTCCTTACGACCGTGCTATAACTCCTTTGTGTCGTGCCTCGCAACTCAGTGCGACTCAACCATATCGCCGCCTCGCGGCTCGTGCCATTTGATCACCAACCGACTTTGCCTTGCGGCGGTTTCTTTGACTTAAACTCAAACAACTCAACCAACTTATGCAACTATATGCCGACAACTCAAGACTCAATGCCACATCTCGTGCCGAAGCACGTCGCCTATGTTGTAGCCATTCTTTAAGCCCAAACATGTGTACTCTAACTTGTATACACCTTCGACAACTCAACTCAATCCAAAGGCATACCCGCGGATCTGCCGCTATGCCGACTCATCTATATGATTTGGTCACTGACTCCCCGAGCCATAGTGGACTCCTTTTTGCTGAGTATAGGATGGACCTTCTTTGGGTAGCTAGCCCTATTCCGCGTCCACCGAATACTTTGCCCCAGGCTCAGCTTATTTGGCTCCCAGAGCCTTTATGTTTCCTTAGGCCGCAATCGGTCCCGTGGCGCCACAGGTTGCCGATTCGGGGAAACTCTACCTTGTCGACAAGTTGTCCATGACCATGCAAGACCGACTCAAACTGACGTCTCACATAGTCATTCACTTCTGGTGTTACCATCTCTTTTAGTGCCATTCCTCTCTTTTAGTGCCATTTCTCACATCTGAGATCTTGCCTCGACGACCCGTAGTCGCGAGCATTGTTCTTTCTTGCCTCAACGACCCAGTCGTGAGCATTTCTTTCTTTCTTCCTTTCTTTTAACTCAAGACAACAACTTATTTAGACACTTTCCAAAACTAAACTAATCGATCGTGGCCCGTGCCTTTAAAAACTCTAGGATCGTGCAAACATGCCTCAACTCGATTTCCGCTCTACGCGGCGCTATCGCCCAAGCCATACTTTATATGACGGGCCGTGGGATCGTGGGACTATTTAAGTTGACAACCGCAGAATAAGCGGGACAGCACTTGGAACGACTTAGGTCGATCGGCATAACTTTGCCTAACTTACTCAAGCCTACACTTATCGAGCAAAGGCTGCGCCGAGCCTTGCTCCGAGGGAATGTGCCGTGCACGTACTCATCTTTGGACGACCAAGTCATTTGGGTGCTTAGGCTTACGCCAGCAGTCATGCGACGCAACTTAACTCTTGGGCAAGCCAGGGATATGCCAAGCCCTGGACGATGGGACCGTGCATGCTTTAACAAGCATTCACGCAGGCGACGCCTATGACTTAGGCTATTTCATAACTT
Organism: Iris pallida; assembly: GCA_029216955.1. Classification (NCBI taxonomy): domain Eukaryota; kingdom Viridiplantae; phylum Streptophyta; class Magnoliopsida; order Asparagales; family Iridaceae; genus Iris; species Iris pallida. Next base: position 610,262 of record JANAVB010034019.1, on the reverse strand, counting down.
TGTGTCGAAGACCAACTTTCCTTCTCCCAAGCCACGGGACGAAGGACCGAGTGTCATTTTCAAAGCATGCCGTGTACCAACTCTAAGCCGACCGTGGGACGTTTTTTCCATGTTCTAACTCATTTCGACCCGTCGGGATTATTCCCTTTAGCTATGTGGGTTCGTATCTTTTATCTTCAAGCCTACTTGTGCAAGTTGAAACCACGATTTATTATGTGAAGGCCAAGATGAGGCAAGTTCACCGAAACTACCCCACCTGAGCGAGCGGTCGCCTTGACCGAGATGTCTTCGAGTCGCCGTTGTAAGGCTAAGTCCGAACGCCGTCGGCGTTTCGATTCCTCCGATTGGCTGAGCGGGACGGGGCACTACAGTGCGCGACGCGAAACACAACTTAGCCAAAAGGCCGTGTGCATAGCCATTCCTATGCGGACTATATTCCGAGTTTGCATGCTCAATTGCTAGGGTCGATATTGGACTAATTAGGCATGCACGCGACTTGCTAACATTAGCACCTATTTTCTATCGAGTCAAGTTTGCAACGTTCGGCCCAAAGGCCCTATCGACGCATTTGGCAACGGCCTACCGATGCGTTACATTAAACGCTTGTACGAGCTTTCAAAAATATTTAGACTTATTGTATGGACATGCCGAGGGACATTTGAGAGAGAGCGCACCAACGATAACAACTTGCGGAAGCAACAGAGTTTTGCGGAAACATCGAAGTTAAAGAATTCAATCGACGGTCCAAGGACGTAAAGCCGTGCTCTGATACCACTATGTCACGCCCCGCTCCCGTAGGAGCGATCGTCCTCGCTAAGGCATGATGCCGCACGAACCTAGATTTCGCTCGTGCAAGGCAGTTTCATAACGGCCGATTACATCGGCAGCGACGGGGTCGTCGCACAGAAGTCCCAAGCAGAATATTGAAACATGCAGCGGAATTTAAGAACAAGTAACACATTCACACAAGTCATTCAAAAGAATCTCTTTATTGATATTGAATACAAGATTACATTTGTGGGCGCAAGGCCAAATTACAATGTCTCTCGTGCTGACTTTTCTTTCGTTTACAAGTCACTCTGCTCTCTCTCAGCTCTCGATACAATACTTGAATCCAGCGGAAGCTTCGGAAGGTGATGTCCATATATTATGTCCTGTATAAGTCTTCAGATCACGCGGCCGCACGCTTCGACTCGCCAAGGAACTCCGTGCCTCGACGCATCCAAGCGAGCTCCGCACCACGAGCTTCTACATGTGCCTGCACATGAAACACTGTGTGGGTGTCAGTACCACTGTACTGGTGGAGTGAGCTCCTCGTCCACCCACACAAAACCTATACGTTTTATTTACTTTGTGCAACATAAACCCTTTTTCGATTGTCTTTCTATTCTTGCCTTAGGATCAGTTTTAGGACCGGTGCCTTAGCGCAACTTGTGTATCAGAACCATCCCGTGCTTGCAATGTCAACGTTAGCTCATACTTTGTCTCTAGACCACTCCTCGTGCCAACAACGTTAACCTATCAAGTCGTGTTTACCTTACGGCCATAATCAGAGACGCAACTACACGAAAGACTCCATTTCCTTGCCTCTAGACCTTTCTCGTGCTTGCATTGTCGACGCACCGACTTATACTTGACTTTCGTGCCAAACTCTGGGACGTAACGACTCGGGCTAGCGTTAATTCGATTTGTGCTTCAATATCTCCGAGGCAGTGCCTCCTCGTTTAGTCTCGCCTACACTTGTCTTGTGACAACGTGGCCGTACCTCATATCTCGAGGCCGTGCCCACAACTCAATGTAACTTCACACAACTTGCCCTACGGCCCTTTTCGACTTAACTCGCAACAGCTCAAGCCTAACTCATGCAACTCTATGCCAACAACTTAACACTCGACGCCACATCTCGTGCCGAAGCACGCCGCCTTCGTTATAGCCAAATCTTAGGCCCAGACATTGTGTCTTCTAACTGCATACACATTCAACTCAACTCAATCCAAAGGCACACACACGCGGATTGCCGCCCGTGCCGACACATCTATATGAATGGTCACTGGCATTAACTAGCCATCGTGGACATAGCCTGGCATTCGAGACCCTTGCACCGCCGGTTGCGATCCTCGATGCAAGTTCCCGACCTACCGGTTGCTTCATACCCAGCTCGGCTATACTTTGTTCTTCCTAGGCCGAGTCGGTGCCCATGGCCCAGGGCTGCCGCTCGAAGAACCATCGCCCTTGTCGACAAGTTGTCCATGACCACGTGCCTACGCTAACTTCTAGACTTATCGTAATGCATGGTCTCATCATCATCATTTAGCTACTTTGCTTTACTCTTTTCATACTTCCTTTGCAGAGCCCAAACCAGGGTTGCCTCGGCGACTGAACCACGGTCCCGACATATTTCTTCTCGGCGACTAACCATCGCTTAGACTTAACATTCTTTGAACTCAGGGAACGGCTACTGCATAGCCTTCCAACTTGACTTGAACATATCGTGTTTCCTTAAGTATTGACCGACCGTGGCTAACTTTCCACTGAACCAACCGTGGCTCGTGCCACTAAACCGACTCGTGTTCTACGCAACGCTGTCGCCCAAGTCATACTTCATATGACGGGCTTTGGGGTCGTAGGACTATTTATCTTGACAACCGCAGAATGAGCGGGACAGTACATAGAATAACTTAGGTCGACCGGCATAACTTTGCCTAACTCACTCAAGCCTACAACATAATCCAAGGGACGAGCAAAGGCTATGCCAAGCCTTGCGGGACAGGACCGAGCATGCTTCAGCAAGCATTTTGTGCGGGCGACGCCTATGACTTAGGCTACCTCTCAGCTTTTGCACCGAAGACCAACTTTCCTTCTCCCAAGCCACGGAACGAAGGACCGAGTGTCATTTTTAAAGCATGCCGTGCACCAACTCTAAGCCGACCGTGGGATGTTTTCCATGTTCTAACTCGATTCAAACCGTCGGAATTATTCCCTTAGCTATGTGGATGCGTAGCTTTTATTATCAAGCCTAACTTGTGCAAGTTGAAAACACAATTTATTATGTGAAGGCAAAGATGAGGAGAGTTCACCGAAACTACCCCACCTGAGCGATGTCTCCGAGCAAGCCGTTGCAAGGCTAAGGCCGAACGCCGTCGGCGTTTCGATTCCTCCGATTGACTTTGCGGGACGGGGCACTACAACTATGGTGGACTGAACTTGCATACTGGCCATCAAGGCCACACTGGAAGGGAGAACAACTTCTATACCCATCTTCTGAAGATCGGCTAACAGCTCTGGTTGTGCTGTTAGAAAATAAGCTCCGGCTCTCCTGCTCAATGTATCTGCAACGACGTTGGCCTTTCCAGGATGATACTGCAAGTTGACATCATAATCCACAAGAAGCTCCAGCCACCTTCTCTGACGCATGTTAAGATCCTTCTGGGTGAAAACATACTTCAGGCTCTTGTGGTCGGTGAAAATCTCCACCCTGTCTCCATACAAGTAGTGCCTCCACAACTTAAGTGCAAACACCACTGCTGCCAGCTCCAAGTCATGGGTTGGGTAATTTCTCTCATGATCACGAAGTTGTCGTGACGCATAAGCTATTACCTTCCCATGCTGCATCAGAACACATCCTAAACCTCTGTCTGAAGCATCACAGTACACTGAGAATCCTCCGGTCCCATCTGAAAGCGTGAGAATAGGAGCTGTTATCAGGCCTCGCTTCAACTGCTCAAAAGAACTCTGACACTCTGCTGTCCAAGCAAACTGCACATCCTTGCGGGTCAACTGCGTCAATGGTGCTGAAATTCGAGCAAAATCCGAAACAAACCGCCGGTAGTAGCCGGCCAATCCAAGGAAACTGCGAACCTCTGCAACTGTGATGGGCACTGGCCATGACTCAATAGCCACAATCTTCTGGGGATCCACTTCTACTCCTCCTCGAGTGATGATATGACCCAAGTACGAAATGCGATCGAGCCAGAACTCGCATTTACTGAACTTGGCATATAACTGGTGCTCTCTGAGGATCTGAAGAACTACACGGAGATGCTGCTCATGCTCCACCTCACTCTTGCTGTAGACCAGAATGTCATCCAAGAACACAATCACAAACTGATCCAAGTAAGGCATGAAGATGCGATTCATGAGGTCCATGAATACTGCCGGCGCATTGGTTGCTTCAAAAGGCATAACAAGGAGCTCCCAATGCCCATATCTCGATCTAAAAGCTGTCTTCGGGATGTCCTGCTCTCTGACTCTGATCTGATGATAACCTGAGCGCAAATCAATCTTCGAGAATACTGATGTCCCTTTGAGTTGATCAAACAAGTCATCTATCCTCGGGAGAGGGTATCTGTTCTTGATTGTCACTGAGTTCAAGGTACAATAATCAACACATAACCTGGATGTACCATCCTTCTTTTTCACAAGAAGCATCGGGGCTCCCCACGGCGATCCACTAGCACGAATGAATCCCTTGGTTCTAAGTTCCTCAATCATTTTGTACAAGATCTCCAACTCTGATGGCGCCATCCTGTAGACTCTCTCTGACACTGGGGCTGTCCCGGGAATCAAGTCTATAGTGAACTCGATCTCCCGCTCCGGAGGCATACCTGGAAGTTCTTCTGGGAAAACATCTGGAAACTCTTCGACTATCCTGGGCAACTGAACTGCTGCTACTGCCATCCGCAATACTGGAGGAGATGACTCAACTTCGCCTCGGGAGAAAGAAAACTCTGGCTCGCCTGGAATGCTAAAAACAACCCTGCCAATGTGGCAGTCTATCCTAGCATACTGGTTCCTCAACCAATCCATCCCTAGGACCACATCATAATCGGCCATCAAAAATTCTATCAATCTAGCGGAGAATTCTCTACCGCTAACTACGATCCGACACGAAGAAAACACCCTATCTACACCCACAAGTCCGTTACCAGTAAGTATATTAAGCCTTACTGATAATGACTCGGGCTCCAATCCTACCCGTGTCGCGAATCGTGCAGACATAAAAGAATGCGATGCACCAGAATCAAATAAAGCTGAAGCTGGAAAGGAGTTGACGAGAATAGTACCTGCCACTACCTCACCTGGTGCCAACTCTTCCTCCACGGTCATCACCATAGCCTGACCGTGCCCTCGGGGTGCTGGTCCCCTCTACTGAAACCCTCGCTGCCTACTCTGACTCAAGGCCTGGGCTTGCGCATACTGCTGGGGGCTCTGTTGCTGAAATACCTGGGACTGAGGCGGCAAGGGCCTCGGCAATGGATACTGCTGCTGCTGCTGCTGGACCGGTACGGGTCCTCTCACCGAAGAACTAGAAAGGTTGGACGAGGATGAACCACTCCTGTTCGGGCAGGATCCAACCCTATGGTCTGGTGCTCCACAAGCCAGACACAATCCCTGTGCCCTGCGACATTCTACTACCACATGGCCTGGCTTCCCACAATGAGAACAACCCACTGCGGAAGATTGCTTCTGCTTCTGCTGCTGCTGAGGGTGCGTCGGAGTTGAATGCTGAACCGACGTCACTGAGGCTGCTCGCCTCGGAGCCCCAATAGTCAAGGCCCTGGCTGCGGGGTCGGTGCTGAAGACTGATTCATCTGGCCGTGAGATCTCTTCCGACCTCCGGTCCTATCCACAATCCTCTGGGAGGTATACTCATGCCTCCGGGCTGCTCTCAAGACCGCATCAAAAGTCTGATGCTCAAACTGCTCAACTGCCAATAAGATCTCCAGATGAAGTCCCTGCTGGAACCGCTGGGCTCTATCATACTCGGTTGCCACCAGGGTGGGAGCAAACCGACTGAGTCTGGAAAACTCGGCCGCATATCCATCGACCGTCCTACCTCCTTGCTTCAGATTGGTAAACCTCGTCTGCAGGTCATACCGAGCCACGGCATCGAAATACTTGGTCTGGAACCTCTCTCTAAATACTGCCCAAGCAATAGGTGCTGCTAATCCAATGGCCTGCGCTGCCCACCAGCTGCGGGCAAGATCTAACAACTGCAGGCGCACAACGGCCACCTTCTCGTTCTCTGGGGTCCTGGCTGCTTCTAGAATCACCTCTGTGTCCTGAAGCCATGCATCTGCTGCGATAGCATCTTCACTACCGTCGAAGAATGGAGGGTTCAAGCGCTTGAAGCTGTTGGCCGCGCTGTTACCCTGATGACCACCCCGGGTCAAAGCATCCGTTACTGTCTGGTGCAAGGCATCTCCATGCCGGTCTTGGAAAGCTATCAAGGTCCTGACGAGACCTACCAAAGTGCCATCATCAGGCTCGGCAGGCTGAACTGGCTGGACTGGCGGCTCTCCGCCAGAAGGCACGACTCTGGAGGCTACTCCGGAATGCTGGGCTTGATCTCCAGGTTGCTGCTGGTCCGCGGGAGGTGCTCCACCTTGCTGGTCGGTAGGACCACGAACAATGTCGCTGAAGAAGACGATATAGGGAACAATAATGAAGGACCAGAACAGATCAACGATACAAGCATATGATCCGGACAAGAATCCAGGGATTCAGAAGATACGAGCAGAGATTAAGGACGAATACTGATTGAGACATCTATTCGGTAAACCCTCACATATCTTGATTTTACAAGACCTGCATGGGCCACCACTTAAACCATGTCATGCCCCAGAACCAGAATACTGGAGAGCGGGGACAGACATAGCCAGCTACGTATATTGAAATGGATTCCATCTCGCTATACGGTCACGGCTGTCTAGGATACATGAGGGTTTATCTACAAGCCAGCAGTCTCTTAAGGTCAAAAATAAGCCTATTGTCTCAATCACAAGCAAGTAAATAGATGTTACAAGATGTATGATCATTAAATATACAATAATAAGGCGTCCCAAATATTACATATTCAGCTGATCATGAAGCTAGTCGTTACAAAATGTTAGGACTAGCAAGAGTTTAGTCATACATGATCAACCCTAGGATTTGTCAATCATGTTACAGCCCGTAGGCAGACAGTAAGTAAGTGCAATCGAGCTAAACAGGTGCTCGTCGGCTAAACGCCTCAAAAGAATATTTTTACAATAGAGTGGAAGAGCCAAAAATAACCCACTCGTTGCCAGGATTCCTTCTAGTGTTCACCATCTGGCAGGAAGGTTGGTAGATCCTCTGGAGCTGCTCCGAAATCTGGCCACACAAAACCAGCTGGGTCAGACCCCAGAAAGAGCAAGTGCCACAAAGGAGGCTTCACTTAAGAACTAAAACCAGCAATCAGCACAAGATATAAATAAAAGTAAGAACTGGAAATAAAGAAAATACACCAGGATGATATATGACGAGATAACCATGGAACTATTCAGATAACCAGGTTACAATCCGTAAACCAAACAAGGACCGGGTCACTATCGTGTCATGCTCAGGTATCATTTCCAAACATATTAAATAAATCCATGATTATCAAGTTCATGACAAAAGGCGTAAGGATATAAAATGGACGTTAAATATCTAATAAAATATCAATATACAGGGCTATAGAAGATCAAGGGTAATCAGGCTACGCTCAAGCCAGGCTACGCTCAGGCTAGCGTACGCTCAGGTCTGCGTACGCTCGAGCTAGCGTACCAAAGGTTCCATACACTTCCAATGGGAAGCGTACGCAAGGGTCAGCGTACACAAGGGCACGCTCAAGCTACAGGTCAGCGTACGCTCAAGCTACAGGTCAGCGTACGCTCAAGCTAGCGTACGCTCAAGACACGCTACCAACAGGCAGCGTATCAAGGCTAGCATACGCTCGCTAAAGAGCAGCATACACAAGTCAGCGTACGCTCGCTAAAGAGCAGCGTACACAAGTCAGCGTACGCTCGCTAAAGAGCAGCGTACACAAGTCAGCGTATGCTCGCTAAAGAGCAGCGTACACAAGTTAGCATACGCTCGCTAAAGAGCAGCTTACCAAGGCTAGCGTACGCTCGCTAAAGAGCAGCGTACCAAGGCTAGCGTACGCTCGCTAAAGAGCAGCGTACCAAGGCTAGCGTACGCTCGCTAAAGAGCACGCACAGCTCAGTGGCGTAAGCTAAAAAGCTAGCTCACTGTTCACTGTCTTCTCCAAATGGCAAGAACAGCAAGAACTCTAAAGTTGAATCTAAGCTTCAATTGTCCATATCTTGGTCAAAACAAGTCCGAATCCAACTTTCCAAGGGTCAAAATTGTGTAGAATAAAATTCTCTACCACATGGAACCATCAAAACTTGAAAACAAAGAGGCTTGATAGATCAAAACACCAAAAATTCGAAAATAGCAAGACTCTAGATCTACAAGAATTAAAGCCCCAAAATGGAAAATGACAAGTTCTAATGTGGTTTAGAATCATGAGGAGAAGCTAATGAAACCATCAAAAGGAGTTCTCTTGTGGAAGCAAGTTGCACTTGTCTATGGTGTTCTTGGTTGGTGGAGAAGAGTAATGGTGGGGGAAAGAGAAGTAAATGAGAATTATGGAGGAGAGAGAAGGTTGGTGGAGATAATAAAGAGGGGGGGTTATGGTGGAAATGAAGGAGAAGCATAGGCTAAGGTGTTCCACCCTTGGCCCATGATGAACCAAGCATTGGGCCGGCCGAACCAAGCCAACCCAAACCGAGAGTTAAACCAAGCCGAGAGCCAAACCAAGGAGATATGCAAATAAAGGATAAAATACGTATACGTATTCCAAATATGTAATACGAACAACAGGCATTACACTTGGTTATTTGGACATTTTGTATTTTATTTTTAAACTGCAGCATCGAGGAGAAAAGGACATTCTGTAGGGAGAACAGGTTGTGTGTAGACTTTGGTTATTTGGACATGGTTGTGTGTAGACTTGGTTATTTGGACATGGTTGTATGTAGACCTTGTTATTTGTTGTGACTTGGATATCTGTTATACTTTATGGTTGTCTTTTTAAACTGCAGGGAGAAAAGGAAATTCTGTATTTTATTTTTTTTATTTTTTTTGCAGATTTACCGACGTTTATCGACGCAAATGTACGTCGATAAACGTCGGTAAATCTGCAAAATTTTCCAGGGTACCGACGTTTACCGACGTCCTTATACGTCGAAGACCGTCGGTAAACGTCGGTGAACGTCGGTAATAATCCCAGGATTTTACCGACGTATAGCGACTTTCAACACGTCGTTAATCCACCAACGAAACGATGGTAGACGTCGGTAATAATCCCAGGATTTTACCGACGTGTAGCGGCTTTCAACACGTCGCTAATCCACCGACGACACGACGATAGACGTCGGTAATATCGCAGGATATACCAACGTAATAATACGTCGGTGAACGTCGGTATTTGCGACGTTCGGCGACGTTTTAAAGATCAGCGACTTACGTTTCCGTGACAAGTCCAAAAGGTCGGTAATTACGTCGGTAAATATTGTTAGCGACGTAATTTGTCGTTTTAGCGACGTCTTTGGGCGTCGCTAAAACGACTTATTTTGGTAGTGAACCCAAAATTCATTCTAGCATACATTAGTGTGGATCATTATGTTCTGTACATATGGTGTAGTATATGTTCTTATCGTATCTAGTATCTGAAGAATATAACAGAATCAAGATGAACTCACATAATGTAATACTAAGACATCATCTACTACTATATAAGATATAGTGATAGGTTGTCGTATCATCATTGCCGAGGGATGAGGGTCGGAGGACAGGATCAACTTTATCTACGGCTACATAGTTTTTGCCTCGCCAGTCGAATGGCTGCAGGGACTATGTCCTGATCACTATGTCGTACCATAGTTTCTGTCTCGCCAGTCGAATGGCTGCAAGGACTATATGTCCCGATCACCATGTTACCAATTAACCAACCAACAAAACTACTTGTTACAAATATCAGCACTATCGGTGCGTTCGAATCGGAGTATCACATTTTTCGGTATCGAAAAATATATAATTATTACTAAATTATCAGATTTTTTGGCACTATCGGTGTCCCTGACCAAGCCCCCCCTACACCACCCCTAACCCGAACCCTAACCCTCCACTCCCCCCTGCTCTCATCCCCCAGCCGCCCCCACCCCCCTGCTCTCCTCCCCCAGCCGCCCACATATACCCACCACAAACCCGAACCCTACCCCTAGCTCCCCTCCCCCAGCCGCCCTCGTCCTCCTTGCCCCATGTCACGACCCGCACCCTTGTGAGGGGCACGAGCACGTGGGGACGTCCAGCCTACGCCGCAGAATCGGCGGTAGAACGCTGTATATAACGTCTGTAAATATCTACGACTAACAGTTAAAAATGTACCTGTACAGTATATACTCTCCGAATGGAGGTGGCATAACAATACAGTCTCAATCACAGAATAAAACTAAGGTAGATAGCTCAGAAGGAAAGACATATGATAGATAAAAGATTAAATAAGTGCAGAGTCCAGTACAAGCCCAGATATATACATTACAGGATATCAAAATAGAATATAGAACTACAGTCTGATAAGCTAGCTGGATCGCAGTCCAGTCAAACCTAGCTAACCTACACTACTCTGGAAGTACAAAATCTAGTGGCTCTACTATAAGGCCACGGTCCAAAGCTACTCCATCTAACTCGATCCCATAATAGGTCGAGCAGTCCGCATCAGAATCATCTGTAATATATCATAACGGTATCCTGTCAGGAAAATGAGCAAGTACAAACACTAACAGCAGTTCCATGTGAATTGACAAGTTCTATAAGAGACAGTATAATGAACTACGAGACAAAGATATATGAAGACTTGGAAACCATTCGGAAGCCGAGTTACAACCCTTAAACCAAACAAGGACCGGGGTTGTAACTCTTCTCCCGAGCAGAACTTAGTCTCCAATCAAGGTACAATGTAAAGACATGTAGAGCATGTGAGTAACTGTATATCATGCATGGTGAGAAAGTACTGAATGTAGAACAAAATAAGATATATGACAGGAAAAGTAAATATAAAATGTGCCTCGAACATTATAGCCTAATGTGATCGGTATGGGTCAAGAATCAGGCTTCCAGCCGATCGGCTACAAGTACGTGGACTCGGCCCGACCGGGATGGTAAGCTATGGAGCAAGTAGTAGCACAGGTCAGGCTATACCCATCGTGAGGTGAGGGTATAGCTATGATACAAGTAGTAACTCAAGGTGGGCATTGATCATACTAACTATAATATTTCCCATTTTTCTCCGAATAGTATACGGATCCGGACATAGCACGTCATGACGCGGAATTCCCAAAGAGGGGAGCAAGTCCTCTTCAGGAATCGGCATCAATACAAGTACGAGAATCAAGACTAAGCAAGTACCAGTATCCCAAGAAATCCAGAAATGTCATCTCATGACAGGAATCCGACAATACTAGTCCGTGAACTATCGTGTCTGAGAATCAAGTAAGACACTATGACTGAATCGGATATAGCAAATATCAAGACAATGAAAACTATCAGTGAATGTACTCGCCTGCTGTCCTGAGCTGTAGGATATATTAATGCTCAGAGCGGTATCAGAAGACCTAAATATGAGATACTGTAAGTTAATTTAGGTTTAAACAAGTTTAGGAATGATTTACAACGAATGATATGCAATCTAGGTTAAACTAGGTCTCACTGAGTCACACTAAGTCCTGTCAAGTCAATCTAGGTCAAATCAAGTTATATCCTAGGTCATACCAGTCATCACGGGTCAAAACAAGTCGAAGAAAATCAAACGGGGTCAAGAGTTGGCCTACAGTTGACTTTTGGTCAACTGGTCAACTCTGGTCAACTCTGGTCAACTCTAGGTCAACCCTGGTCAACTCTAGATCAATGGTGACTAATAGTTGACTTTTGGTCAACTACGCAAGTCTAATGGAAATTGGGACTAATTTGGGTAAAGCGTTGACCTATAGTTGATTTTTGGTCCAAAAAGTCAACCGGGGTCAAGACTAGGTCTAGGCGACTATTTCTAACTATTACCAACCTCTACAAGCCATATCCAAGTCCATCTTGGACTTCGAAACTAATATCTTGGCCGTAGGCCAATATCCTATTTTACCCTTAAAAAGGGTAAAATTCTAGCTTCGGCAACTATCAAGTTAGCCTACCTACGCTTGGTATTTTGACCCGGGCTCCCTAGGGTAGTAAGGTACTAGCCTATACATATATTAACTACCAAGATACCTAAGTAAAATGGACATCTAGTCCATGTTACGGCCCATTACCGGTATCTTGAATATTTCAAGATACGGAATGGTACGGCGCGATACCGGCGCCCTACAACCCCGATTTCCACCCGGAAGCCTACCCGCAGAATCTAAATCACGTATTCTTGCCCCACGCCAAGTTTCAACTCAATCTGATACTCCGAGCTCCGTTTCGCCCTCTAACTCGGTTTTCTCCTATTTCTATTCTAGCTTTCTTCCTATTCTTCCAACTTCTTCCAATCTTTCCTTCTAACTTCTAATTCTTTCCTAACTTCTCATTCCATAATCTTCTTCTACTCTTCTCTACGATTCTAACCATATATAATACATCTATATATATACATATATATGTAGGTAAAAGGGGGAGGGGGGTTATAGCTAACCACCAAAGGGGGGGTTTCAGACCTGGCAGCAGCCAGGTCTGCTGCTGCTGCTGCTACTGTAGCACTGATGCTGTGGCTGCTGTTCTTATTATTCTTTTTTATCTTCTTCTCTTCCTCCTACATATATATGTTTTCCATAAAGAAATTCTCTTTATTTGTTGTGTTTCTGGGAAAATTACAACTGTGGGAATCCGATCTAGAAGATGATCGCTTTATCCCTTGGACTATGCGAAGAAGAAAAGCTCTCAAAATTTTGACAGTAGATATCAGTGTATCTGTACAATGAATGAGAAAAAGAACTCTATTTATAGAGTCGAAAATAAAACTGAAAAGATAACTGTCTTTACAGCCTGTGCTTAGTTGAAAAATCACGCAGGATTTAACATACGTAAGGTTGTGAGCAGTTACTGGACGTGGCCTGTAACTGTTGGACACATGGCGATCATGCATGAGTCGTGTGCAAGTTACAGGACACGCAGGCGAGAGATCAGTGGCATGGCTGCCACGTACTCCAATTTGATGAAATCTACGCAGACTTGTTGAAGACGAAATCCACGCAAACTCGGTGTAAAAAGCTTCAAAATCCACGCAAACTTGGGGCAAGAAACTTCAGAATCCACACAGACTCGAGGCAAAAAGCTTCAAAATCCACGCAGACTTGAGGAAGAAAACTTCCGAATCCACGCAAACTTGAGGTGAAGAACTCAAAGATACACGCAGACTTGAGATAGGACTGCCAGCTGTCTTGATTTGGCATGTCTTGACTGACACAAAATCTCTGACAGTGATTGCTTTGTCAGTCGCATTAAATAACAAGAAATCCTTTTTGGTACGCCAACTCGATGAAGGCTGAGTCTTGCTGAAGAAGATTTCGAAAGTCACGCAATAGACGGCGGTGATCTCTCGAGTTCTGTGCATACGTGGCATACGAAGAGACATTCTTCGACTGTCGTGCTGTCAGTCATAATAACTCTCTGACAAATGATGAGCTGTCTCCCAGCGTGATTTGTAAAATATTGTCTGGATCAACTGAGCGTGACTTTTGACTCTGTCTTGATCAACTCAGCGTGACTGTCATTTTTAAAGGTTTACAAAACCCCTTCAAAGTTTTCGATAAATGATAAATTATTTCGAAATACTTTGAAATAGAGATGATAAAATGGAATCAGTCACACTGATATGACTTCAAAATTTTTTTTAGAAGTCGGAAAGACTTCGAAGTTCTTTAAATGTCATGATGACTCTTCATTTTTCGAGACTGATTGCATCCAATTTATGGTGGAATATGAACCGTCGGCGAACTCTGTTATATAAGCAGGGAGAAGATTCATTTTTAATCTTCATCTTACGTCAACATAACACCAAAGGAGAAAGCTGAGGAAGAAGCATGCAAGTTGGGCTTTTGTTCCCATAGTGATCCCACTTTTGAGGGTAAAGAACCGGAGCCTCTGGTTTTCGAGTTCAAAGACGATCCCATACATTTAGCCAAGAATTTCCTGAGCTATTTTGGTCTGGATGGCTCATCTTCTTCTGATGGACGCAGCTCTGTAGAGCAGCGTGAAATGTTGAAGGCTCTGTTACACCGCATGGGGGTTAAGAGCATAGAAGAACTGGGCACTAAGCTCAGCCGTTCTGGAAAATAGAGCGTGTCTTTCAAGCTCTTATTGCACTCTTTTTGTTTTGTCTTTTGTAAGGCCATCAGTGCCTGTCTTGAAGAATGTAGTACAACTTTTGCATTGAACAGCGTGCATTAATGAAGAATATTAAGTGGCACTCTTTGACTGTTTCCAATGTTGCATTGTCTTCCAAAGCACACATGTCATCCATTCCATGGTTTACGAACGCTATTTACGCAGATCTTTTCCAAGAATAGACTCGTACTTTGTCCTTTAAATAGGCAGCTGAGTTTCAAAGATACTCATCTCTCATTCTTCTTCTTCTTCTCTGAGAACAAAATTTTTGAGAGATTTCATTCTCAAACAGGAAAGCAATGCCTTCTAATGTTCGATTTCTGCATACTGTATCAAACATGAGTTTGCCAATCCTTAGCACCAAACTTGAAGGTAAGTCCAGTATAGTACGTATACTTCTTTTTTGCTGTTGAAGACAGGCTTTCTGTTTCTGATTGAACAATGCACGCTTGACCAGCCAGTGCATGTCAAATGACATTTCTGTTGATTAATTCTCTTTTTCCTTGCTGTTTTCTGCAGAAGCTCGGCTAAAGATTTTCTTCAGAACTGGCATTGGTGATGTGGATGCTGTGGAGAATATCCTGCTGACACATACATCAGGGAGCTCATACGCCTTTGACGCGTACATCAGACAACTCAGAACTCTTCGTGGGATAGAAGGGTCTTCCTCAGATGGTAGGAAGAGCCTTTATACACGAGAGTTGGATGGTGGAGTCAACTCTACCCCGAGAAATCGGGTAGTAGAGTTCCTTTCATGGCAGAACTAGGAATTGTATCCCAAGGTTTGGATACATTCCTGTCTCCCCTGAAAGGCCGCTCCCAATCCATCAATTGTATTGGCAGCACCACGACTTTGGGCTGCCATACTCTGTGGTTCTTCTTTCGTCTGAGAGAGAAGACCAGAGTTTGATTCCTGCTGATCTGGTCGTGACTGGGACCCAGACAGTCAGGAACTGCCACCAACAACGAACCTGACGGAGAAGGTCCGACGGAGAAGATCCAAAGAAGAAGATAGATCTCTATTAGGTTATTGTTGTGGTGTAGAATAAAAATCCAAGATTTGTAATAGATTTCTATTATAATTTGTAAGAAAGTCTAAGAAAATGTAATAGACTTTTTTGTGGTGAAATGAGAATGGAAATGATAATTCTTCTATGCTCAAAAATTTGTATTTGTGGATGAATTGTGGACATGATAGATAATGAAATCTTCTTTTCTGTTTTAGAGTATATGATATTATCAGAGGTATTATGGACGTGATAATATGTAGGAACTCAAAAGAAAATAGATTGATTTCTATGCAGAGGTCAAAAAAGAATGACAAATAAGTAAGTAGATTCGGAATTGATTCAGAGGTTATGAAAACGTGATCAATAACGAATCCCCACTTAATAAATTTAATAGAAGATTATGAACAGATGAACCGTTTGATGAAATGAACGGATGAACCGTCGGATGAACATAATAAATGAACGGATGAACCGTCAAGCATTAATGAACGGGCGAACCGACTGATGAATGTGAGAAATGAACGAATGAAGCATCAAGCATTAATGAATGTGTGAATCGTCGAATGGATATGACGCTTCATTGTTTGAGGAACTTCTGCCTATAAATATAGCAGAAATCTGACAAAAACGAACGCTTCTTCTTTCAAACGTAAAAATGTCGTCTGAAGAAGCATCCAAGAAGGTTGAAATCGCCATGAAGGTTCAGAAAGGCACTGAAGAACACCCTGCTGATCCAATTCAATCGAAGAAGGTGGAAGCAGGCGAAGGTTCGTATGCACCCAAGCCACCAAGGGACATTCTGGACTTCCTGCTCGAACCAGGAAGGACTGAAGGAGAAGAAGCCATGAGGATGGCAGCTTGCAAATTTCTTGTGGGTTCCAGCAAGGAGATCCTCAGCTTTTTTGCTGATCACGTCTTCGAGAAGGATGACAGTGGCCCACGTCCAAATGTAGAAAAGGATGATAGTGATCTTCCTTAATATCATGTATCATCATTCATGATTAAAAATAAAATAAAATTTTTATTTCTAAACATGAAACTGTCTGATGATTACAAGCATTTATACATAGTACTTTTTAAGGAATTTGCCATTAATAGGCATCAAGACTTTTCGACCATCCAATTCTGAGAGTTGATAAGCTCCATTTGAGAAAACTTTGCTCACAATATAGGGACCTTCCCACTTTGCGTCAAATTTGCCCTTGCTCATATGAGTCATAGTCATAGGACGTCTGACTGTTAGAACAAGTTCTCCTTTTTGATATGCTCGAACTCTGACTTTCTTATTAAAAGCTCTTGAGATCCTAGCTTGATAGAATTCAATATTCTGTTGAGAAGATAATCGCTTTTCATCCAGAGCTTCTAATTTCTGAAGTCGAAGACGATCATTATTTTCAGCAGTGAGTTCATTAGTGATTGCTATCCTTAAAGAAGGAATTTGAATCTCTAATGGAAGAACAGCTTCGGAACCATGCACCAGAGAAAAGGGTGTACATTTAGTAGCATTACGAACTGTAGTACGATAAGCCCACAAACATTCACCGAGCTTGTCATTCCAATTACGTTTGTTAGTAGAGATAAACTTCTTTAGGAGTTTGATGATGGTCTTATTGAAAGCTTCTGCTAATCCATTAGCTGCTGGATTATATGCGGTAGAAGCCACATTGTTGATCCGATGGTCGTCGCAGAATCGAGTAAATTTTTGACTGACGAACTGTGGACCATT
The DNA here is from genome assembly GCA_029216955.1 of Iris pallida. NCBI lineage: Eukaryota > Viridiplantae > Streptophyta > Magnoliopsida > Asparagales > Iridaceae > Iris > Iris pallida. The sequence continues at coordinate 593,321 of JANAVB010034019.1, read as the reverse complement.
ATCATGAATAATGCGTCGAGGAACACCAAATTTGTAGATGACATGATGCTTAATAAAGCTGATGACATTGGATGTCTTAACTTCAGATAAAGGAATGGCTTCGGCCCATTTGGAAAAGTAATCGGTTATTGCGAGAATAAACCGATGACCTTTTGATGATGGCGGATTGATTGGACCAATGATGTCCATGCCCCAAGCTTTGAAGGGCCATGATGCTGCCGTCGGATGTAGAAATTCCGAAGGTTGATGAATAAAATCTGCATAGATTTGACAGGCTTTACACTTCTTTGCGTATTCGATGGCATCAAATACCATAGTGGGCCAATAATAACCCATACGTCGAATACGGTCTTGAAGTTTTGGTCCAGGCTGATGTGCACCACAAATTCCATCATGTGTTTCGTGAATGATTTGTTGTGCCTCGTCACCGGCAACACATCGAAAAAGTAAACCATCATAAGCTCGACGATATAAGGTCTTTGTTGTATGATTGTAATAGAATCTGAGTGATCGTCGTCTGATAGATGCTGCTTCATTCGGATCATCTGGAAGAATATCGTGCAATACAAAATCTAAGAAAGGAAGTCTCCAATCTTTATCCGTATTCTGATTCTCGGCCGAGTTACTGAAGATGAATTCCATACTGGAATCAGAAGAAGATGACATCGATTTACGACTGAATCCAAATCCTCTTGTTGTATTGACATCATGAGATGTTGATTCTTCAATGTCAACTGGAAGTCCTAGGGTCAGATTGTTTTCGAGATGAAATAATTCTCGATTGCGAACAACAATCATTTGTTGACGTCTGATTGGAATAGCCAACACCGCCGCAAGATTGGCAAGAGCATCAGCTTCTGTGTTACATGCTCGTCTAACATGTTCAATGAAGAATTCTTTGAACGAAGAAGCCATAGATGTAGCCGATCTATGATAAGGAACCAAATCTTGATGGCGAACTTCATAAGTACCCCTTATCTGATTGACAATGAGTTTAGAGTCTCCTTACGCCTCCAAATATTGAATATTCAGATGTTTAGCGAGTTGAAGACCAATAAGCAATGTATTGTATTCAGCTACGTTGTTTGAACATGGCTGATCAAGAGAATAGGCTCTTTGGATAGCAAGACCTTCTGGCGATACAAGAACGATTCCAACTCCAGCGACAATATCACCATTAGGACCAATTCTTGAAGCTCCATCAAAGAATAGACGCCAAGTAGAATCTTCTTCAGCAATTTGATTCGAATCTAGGACTTCATCTGGGATTTCATCATAGAGTTTTGAATTTTCTGGAATTGAGTGAGCAGCCAGAAAATCAGCTAAATCTTATCCTTTGACTGATTTCTGAGGAATATAATACATGTCATACTGAGCAAGTAGAATTCGCCAATTAGCCAGTCGAGAATTCAAAACACTGAGTTTCTTCATCATGATCCGTATAGGATTGATCCTGGAGATGACATGAATAGTCTGGCCCATGATATAATATCGTGTCTTTTGAACAGCGAACATCAAGGCTAGACATTCTTTTTCGACCGGTGAATATCGAGGTTCAGCTCCGGTCATAGTACGACTGAGATAATAGATGGCTTATTCATGACCATTTTGATTCTTTTGAGCAAGTAATGCACCCAATGAATGACTCATTGCTCGGGTATACAGAAGGAACGGTATTCCTGAGATGGAAGGTACCAATACTGGTGGGCTTATCAGATATTGTTTTATATCATCGAATGCTTTCTGACATTCATCATTCCAGACAAAAGAGACACCTTTCTTCATAAGTTTGTTGAATGGTCTACAGCGTCCTGATAAATTAGAGATGAATCTCCTGATATAAGCGATTCTTCTTTGAAATCCTCGTAGCTCTTTTAAGGAGCGTGGAGGACGCATCTCTTGGATGGCTTTGATCTTCTCGGGATCCACGTGTATACCTTTAGCGGTAATGACGAAACCGAGAAATTTACCACTAGAAACGCCTAAGAAGGACTTAGTAGGGTTCATCTTTAATTGATGCTTACGCATTAGATCAAAAATAGACTTCAAATCTTGGATGTGATCCTCCTTTTGTCGACTTTTAACTGCAATATCATCAACGTAGCATTCGACTATTTTCCGCAGATGTTCACGGAATATAGTGCTCATAGCTCGTTGATAAGTTGCTCCTGCATTCTTGAGACCAAATGGCATAACTGTATAACAGTATGTACCAATCGGCGTTCTGAAAGAAGTGTGCTTCTCGTCGTCTGGAAATATTTTAATCTGATTGTACCCAGAATACCCGTCCATGAATGACATCCGTTCAAATCCACAGGTATTATCGATCATGACATCAGTGATTGGTAGAGGGAATTCGTCTTTAGGGCATGCCGTATTGAGATCGCGAAAGTCTATGCAAACTTTGATCTTGCCAGTCTTTTTAAGAACAGGAACTATGTTAGCCACCCAATCGGGATGTTGTTCCTCTCTAATAAACCCGGAGGTAATGAGTTTATTGACTTCAGCTTCAATTACATCCATAATATCTGGACGAAATCGTCGCTGTTGTTGTTTGACCGGTTTAGCATTCGGCAAGATATTGAGCTTGTGAGTTGCAATTTGTGGATCAAGCCCTGGCATATCTTCATAACTCCAAGCGAAGACGTCGATGTAATCATGAATGAGTTTGATCATGTCTTGCTTATCAGCTTCTGAAAGACTTTTACTGATGAATATTGGTTTGGGAGATCCCTCTTCACCAACATCTATTTGAACAAGTTTATCTTCAGTCGGAGGTTCTTTTTGCTCAAATTGGAACTCCCATTGATTATCTAACCTTTGGGCCCATTGTTCTGATTCAGGTGAAATTTCAAATTCTTCTTCGTCTTTATCACTTTCTTCAGAATGATCAATAGAAACCATGTTGGAAGACAGAATGTTGCAGTAGAAGTCCCCGATACTCGTATCGGAATCCCAAGAAGTGGTACTAGAAGAATTAGATCTTTTATCTTCGTCAGACTCAGGATCTTCATGGATAATATTGATGAAAGGAGTAGAAGCAATATAGCCCAATCCGCATTTTGTCCTTCCATATCTCAGAGGAGGAATACGAACAGGCATTTTTCTTCCTTTTCTACTATTGAGGCCAGTCCTGAAGTCATAGACCATATTTTTGATGATGTCTTTAGATTGCTGACTATAACGGCGTAGTTGTAATCTTCCAGTATCATCATTTCTGTCATCATCTTCTAAATCAGAAGGACTTTGGGGTCCTTTGTAGAAGAATATTAGAATGTCTCCTGGCTTTCTGCTGGGAACTAGAAAGTATGAAGATTGTACAGGTTCTAGGGATACATCTGTATGAACAGTCTGTACAACTCCAATGGTTATTGTGCTCAAGTCATCTAACAGATGTAAATAACTATGAACATAATTGCATACATCAGCGTACTACAAAGGTGGAGACTTTTCATTAAATGTAAAAGCAGCAGTATTTACATTGGGAAAAGGCTGGGCCTTAGAGATTTTAGCCAAGTCAATGACTAAAGGGGAAGAAGAAGAAGAAGAAGCTTTGTTTCGATTAAGATCGATAACAAATGGCTCAGAAGAGGTGAGCTCCCTTGAAACTTGAGATGGAAGAGTAGTCCGCCCTCCAACAGGAATGATCAGAGTATCTTGAGTAGATGACTGAGATAGTGGAGAGATCCGTCCACTCACTGGAATGATTAAAGAACCTTCTCCAGAGAGTTTGGGAGATTGTTGTTGAGTAGTTCGACCTTTAACAGGGATTATTAAGGTCTCACTTTGTGAATCCTCTTTCTCCATGGCTTGTATGATCCTTGTATACTCTTCTTTGTACATCCGAGAATCATTGAAATAAGCTTCAACCCCATGGAAGGGATTTATATCAGCAACTTCTTTTTGTACTCTTCCATTGCTGTCAATGTACTTAAAACACTGATGAAGAGTAGAAGGCACCACATTATTTTCATAAAGAAAGGGCCTCCCCAGAAGAAGATTATAGGATCCCACGATCTCAATCACATAGAAAGTGACTTTAGATCTGAAATCACCTATCTGAAGCTTCAGATGAATCTTTTCCAAAGGCTCGCTTCGGCTTTGATTGAATCCCAGGATAGTAGTAACCGTCTTGGAGAGCTTGTGAAGAGGGATTTTTAGCTCATCCAATAGACTCTTTGGCATTATGCTTATAGCAGACCCCGGGTCGATGAGGATACGATCTATCTTCATTGTATCGATATAACCGGTGTAATAGAGAGGCCGATCATGTCGATTGTCTTCCAGTAGCATGTCGTCTTGTGTAAAGGTGATATTTGGGATAATCTCCAGTACACTGTTGCAATGTAAGCAAGTGGCAGGTTCTGCATCTGGCTTCTTTAATTGAGCAAGACAAGAGTCAGCTTGAAGAAGTGCTTCACTTAACGTCTCTCGAGTCTCTTTGGAAAGACGTAGAAGTTCAAAGAGGGACATTCTAGCTGGAGTATTAGCAAGCTGAGCTAAAATGTCGAAATTATAAGGCTTCTGAAGTCCAAGAGGAGGAGACTTCTTGATTGGTTTATCAAACCGAGCCTGTTGTTTGCCTTTCTCCAGAACTGTAGGCTTGGGAGGAACAGGTTCAACCGGTGTAGTTGAAGGAACAGGTGCAGTAGATGATTCTTCTTCAGAAAGAACATTAGGAGCATCTTTATCAGCTGGAGGGATATCAGGAGTATCTTCAGGATTCTTGGAATAATCCTTTAGATAAGGTTTCCCCGTTCGAGTAGCACTAACAAGTGCTTCTTCATTATCTTTTGGCTCTGTGTCAGAGGTAGATCCGAGAGAAGTCATATGACATGATTTAATCTTTCTAGACTTTTTGGATTTTTGAGGAGAAGGAGATTCAAAGTCTGCCACTAGATCAGGATGAATCCACATGATTTCTCCAGTCTTTAAAGTGATTGGCACCAATCCTTCAGACTGTGGAGGAGGAATATTCACTATTTCAAGAGTTGCCTTGGGAATAGGAACGATCCCACTTTCAAGGAGTTGAGGAGGGAAATCTCCAAATTGCATAGAGACGACGTTGGAAGTGACGGTCTTCTCTTTTGGAGTAAGAGAGATAGCTCCAGACTTAATCATTTCTTGGATCTTTCCTTTCAGTACATAACATGTACGAATTGTATGACCCAGCATTCTGTGGTATGGACAGTATTTGGGATGATCTGTCTTACTAGCTTCATCAGGTTTCTTGATTTCAGGTAATTGTATTTTATTACCTTTCAGCAGACATTCAAAGATACCAAGGACATCGTCGTCGTCAAAAGAATATTCTTCTTTAGGGCGAGGTGTTCTTGATTGTTGAGTTGTAGAGGCAGGAGTTTGAACAGTTGATGCATCTTTGCTCTGAAGATTAACTTCAAGAGTTTCTTTTCCCTTGCGAGTATTATTTTTATTGTTAGCACCTTGACCTGTTTCTTTAGGAGTCATCTGCACTCCTAAGCCTTTGAAGGTTTCAGCACTAATTTCTGCAGCTTTGGCACTAATTATGAAAGAAGGCCAGTCTTGAAATTGGGTGGATCCTGTCCACATGCTGATGATTGGCAACAAGTTTGATTTGCATGTGTCAATGGTGACAGCATCAGGAGTTCCAAGAGGCATCTTCAGAGCTTCTCTTCGAAACCGTTCAATGTAATCCTCTGTAGTTTCATTATTTTTCTGCTTGATTCTAATAAGAGCAGACATATTCATGTCATTGAGCCCTTCATAGAACCGTTCAAGAAACATCTGTTTGAAATCGGCAAATGAAGTAATGCACCCATCTGGGAGACTTCTATACCATTCATAAGCAGTTCCTTGAGACATCCAATAAATACCCGAGTAAGGAGGGCATCACTTGGTTGCAATTGGTCAGTCATCACTTCAAAATGATTAATAACTGACTTGGAGAAGTGGTTCCATCATAGAATGAGATAGTAGGAGGCTTGTATTTAGGAGGATACGATACTTGCTTCCATTCTATCGGATAAGGTTGCTTGATGCCTAACCTTTGTAAACCATCTTTCTGTTTGAATGCCTCGAATTGAGTTTTGAGATTCCTCAATTCTTCATTAACAACTCCGGAGGATTGTGGAGTTGTAGCTTGTAGAGAATAGTTGATAGGGGGAACAGCATTGTAAGCACTACCCCCAGCTCCAGAGAGACTAGGAACTGGTTGAACTTGCCTAGGAGTATTAGACTGGACTGCTGCAGGAACATGTACTGGACTTACACCAGTGTCAATTGGTGTAGCTTCTGGTACAGTCTATTGATTTTGCAGTTGGGCTGCCATGAGTTCGTACATTGACTTCATATTATCAACCATAGACCTCATTTGCTGTTCCAAAGAAGCAATTCTTTGTTCTTGAGGAGTCATGGAAGAAGAAGGTTCGTCAGTATTCCCATCAACCATATATGTTGTGACTGTACGAGGAATTATTGATGAACTTGTGGATATTGTATGCTCTGAATCACTGCTTCATGCATCAAAGTCAGTTAGAGGAGAACTACCCCCAGTAGGAAGAGGTGGGAAATTAGATTCTCCCAGAAATTCAGAATCATCTACAGAGATCAAATTTCTTTGACTAGAAGCCAGGACTCTTGATCTGGTACCTCTATATACTCCATCTGGACTATCATTTCTACCCCCAGCATCCCGAGAGGTCATGTTGACAGAAGCAAACAAAGGCTCATCTTCATCAGGCATAGGTTCACACTGAATCCGATTAAAGACGGATTATCATTTAGTTTGACATCTGCATTGTATTGTGATTCTCGGCTGGAAGTCACATTCATGATCACCATGGTTTTGAACCATTGATTGACATCTGCACTGAATTATGACTCTTGGATAGAAGTCACATTCAGCATGATCTTTTGTCATAGAATTACTCATTCTCTTCTGTTGAAGATGTTCTCGTAAATCTGTTTGTGAAGATTGAGGAGTATATTTCCTGTTCTTGGGTCTTGATGGCTCTTGATTATACAAAGAGTGATTAATATGAGCCACATAGTTTTTTGCATACTCTGCATCTGGATCTCTTATCCTTGTTTCCAACTGTATAGTTTCTTAACGCCAGAAGTGTTCAGTTTTGTTCTTAGATCAGTTGTAGGTAACACATGGAGTTTTCCTTCCATTGATCTGGATATTTGCAGAGAAGGAAGAGTTGAACCATCCCTTTGATTAGGAGTTGGTAACAGACCCTCTTTTATGGACAAATTCTGTGCCCAATTGAAGAAGTCATAGAAGAAGACATTAAGGAATGTTTCTTCTTAGACTCATTCAAGTTTTGAGACATAGAATGTCCAGAAGGAAGAGTAGCCAAAAGACCATCTCCTTTCCTTTGACTAACAAAAGTGTCAGTCAAAGCTGTTCTGAAGTAAAAACTACAGGAGCAGAAGAAACAACTAAAGAGTTATTCCTTTTCGAAGGGACTTTGTGTGGAAGACCACCCCCAGTTCTAGGAGAACTTGGTAAAGAAGAAGAGATAGCTAAAGAGCCATTCTTCTTGGATGAAATACACGCTGAAACAGACTTGGTTAAAGAACCAGAGCTGTTAGCGTGACTTTTGAATTTAGAATTACACGCTGAAACAGATTTGGCTAAGGAGCCAGTATTGTCAGCGTGACTGTTGAATATGGGATTACACACTGGAATAGATTTGGCTAAGGAGCCAGTACTATCAGCGTGATTTTTAGAGTTGAATTTGCACGCTGGAACAGATTTGGCTAAGGAGCCATTACTGTCAGCATGATTTTTGGGATTGAATTTGCATACTGGAACAGATTTGGCTAAAGAGCCAGTACTGTCAGCGTGACTTTTGATTTTAGAATTACACGCTGGAACAGATTTGGCTAAGGAGCCAGTACTGTCAACGTGATTTTTGGTTTTAGAGAGACACGCTGGAACAGATTTGGCTAAGGAGCCAGTGCTGTCAGCGTGACTTTTGGGTGTGAGATTGCACACTGGAACAGACTTGGTTAAAGAACCAGTGCTGTCAGCATGACTTTTGAATGCTGTCATCTTCGAGCGCACAAGAGTGTGCGTGCTTGCAGTAGAGTTCTTGCCAGTGTTAGGAGTAGACACTGTGGCAGAGACTTCACCATTGACTACCAACTGATCCTTAGGGACATAGACAGAGTGTCCCTTCGATTTGGCAGTGGTAATGGAGGCTGGAGTGGGCTTGCCACCCTTAGCCCGCTGCATTTCTTCATAGGCGAGTTGATCGAGTTTGATCGTCATCATTCTTCGTCGAGCCGATTGACGAAGTGTCGCATTGAGTTGTTGCCATCTCAGAAGAGGAGATGGTTTTCCCCAGCAGAGTCGCCAATTTGTTTTCCATAAAGAAATTCTCTTTATTTGTTGTGTTTCTGGGAAAATTACAACTGTGGGAATCCGATCTAGAAGACGATCGCTTTATCCCTTGGACTATGCGAAGAAGAAAAGCTCTCAAAATTTTGACAGTAGATATCAGTGTATCTGTACAATGAATGAGAAAAAGAACTCTATTTATAGAGTCGAAAATAAAACTGAAAAGATAACTGTCTTCACAGCCTGTGCTTAGTTGAAAATCACGCAGGATTTAACATACGCAAGGTTGTGAGCAGTTACTGGACGTGGCCTGTAACTGTTGGACACATGGCGATCATGCATGAGTCGTGTGCAAGTTACAGGACACGCAGGCGAGAGATCAGTGGCATGGCTGCCACGTACTCCAATTTGATGAAATCTACGCAGACTTGTTGAAGACGAAATCCACGCAAACTCGGTGTAGAAAGCTTCAAAATCCACGCAAACTTGGGGCAAGAAGCTTCAGGATCCACGCAGACTCGAGGCAAAAAGCTTCAAAATCCACGCAGACTTGAGGAAGAAAACTTCCGAATCCACGCAAACTTGAGGTGAAGAACTCAAAGATACACGCAGACTTGAGATAGGACTGCCAGCTGTCTTGATTTGGCGTGTCTTGACTGACACAAAATCTCTGACAGTGATTGCTTTGTCAGTCGCATTAAATGACAAGAAACCCTTTTTGGTACGCCAACTCGATGAAGGCTGAGTCTTGCTGAAGAAGATTTCGAAAGTCACGCAATAGACGGCGGTGATCTCTCGAGTTCTGTGCATACGTGGCATACGAAGAGACATTCTTCGACTGTCGTGCTGTCAGTCATAATGACTCTCTGACAAATGATGAGCTGTCTCCCAGCGTGATTTGTAAAATATTGTCTGGATCAACTGAGCGTGACTTTTGACTCTGTCTTGATCAACTCAGCGTGACTGTCATTTTTAAAGGTCTACAATATACTTCATATATATATATATCTATCTCTATATCTATATATATATATATATATATATATATATATATATTATATATATATCTAATATATATATATATAACTAGATATCTATCTATATACCTATCTAGATATCTATCTAGATATCTATCTATCCCTCTAAATATTATATAACACACACCATCCATATACACACATCCATATATAATATAAATACACTCATATCTATATATATATATAAATACACTCTCATAACTATATATATATACATATCCATATATATAATTATATATATATTATATATATATATATATATATATATATAGATATATATATATATAGATATATATATATATATATATAAACAACCACACACACATCCTCACACAACACAAACACACACATCCTCGCCACTCTCATCCTCATGACACAAATTTCATATCAAATATATAACACACTCACACACAAAGATACACATGTATATATATATATGTGTATATATATATATATATCTATATATATATATTATATATATATATATATATATATATATATTATATATATATATATATCTATTACCACTCTCAAATGATTAAACCCTAATAAATCCTTAACTATTTTTCTAGGGAAACCTACAAATTTGTGGGCAAATGGTAGAGAATCTTCTCTCTCCATTTATTGTGAATGAATAAATGCAAAAGAGAAATAGATGGAGAAATTAAGGTATACCTAGATTAGTTGGTTGGAGGAAGAAGAAGGCTTGAGAAGAAATTTAATTTGGAAGAGAGAGAGAGAGTGTGTGTTGCTTGGTGGTGAAGGAAAGAGAGAGGGGGCTATAGGTGGCCGGCCAAGCATGGGCAAGGGTGTGGGTGAGGGGCACTTGTAATTACAGTTGCCCTCCCTAAGCCTAATGCAAATAAATTCCAAATTAGGTTTAGGAAGTTGCTAAAAATAAATAAAAATCATAATTGAACTAAATTACTCTGGAGGACTAGTCCAACTCTTAAACCCTAAAGTTTAGTGTGGTGGGCCATGGTTAGTAACAGGCTAATTACAGCTCAAGTCGAAATTCGCCGGGGTCCCGAATTAACTCGGAATGCGATGAAATTCGAACCGACTCCTATAATAATTAAATAATAATATTCATGAAATAAAATTCCCAAAAATATTATAAAATGGAAAATTACCATTTTACCCCTAATTGGGAAAAGTGAGGGTGACACCCACCCCCAGCCCCACCCCCCACTCACCCCCGAACCACCCGCATCCCCCCGCCCTCCCTCCGAGCCACGCGCACCCCCCAACCACCAACAACCAAAACAGTCGGAGAGAGAGAGACAGAGAGAGGAGGAGAGAGAGAGAGGGAGGGAGGGAGGGAAGAGTACCACGTACGGAAAAAGGGAGGAGAGTCGCCAGAGGGAGTGAGAGCGCCGGGGGGGGGAGGAAGGAGAGAGAGGAGAGAGTAGTAAAATGGGAGGAAAATGGACCCTAACCCGAACCCTAGCTCCCCTCCCCCAGCCGCCCTCGTCCCCTGCCCCACCCCACCCAGCATCCCCCACTTACTCCCAACCACCCGCATCCCCCTGCACCTCCCTCCGAGCTTCCCGCACCCCCAAACCACCAACAACCAAAACAGAAGGAGAGAGAGAGGGGAGAGAGGGAGGGGAAGAGTCACGTACTGGAGGGGAGGAGAGTGCCGGAGAGAGTGAGAGTCACCGCCGGAGAGAGTGAGAGCGCCGGAGGGGGGGAGGAGAGAGAGTGAGAGAGGAAAATAGGGGGAAATGAATCGGTGGGGGGGATATAATTAGAATTTAGCGACGCTATCACTACCGTCGCTAAGTTAATCGCTATTAGCGACGTCCGAGCGACGTTTCGCGACGACTGGATCATGTGATTAATATACGTCGTGTTACGTTCGCTAGTAGCAACTATTAGCGATGTTTTGTCTAACGTCGCTAATGTACACAATTAGCGACGTTAATCGAACGTCGTTAAATATATCGCCAATTGAGCAAAATTTTAGTAGTGAGAAGATGGACTCTCTGTCCAACCAACTGGCTAAGGCAACTTTGTGCAGACAAGAGAGTTCAAGAGAAGCAGGTGGCTTCTCATCATAAGAAGAAGGACTCCACTAATATGAAAGTGAAGGGTCTCATTCAAGAAACAGAAGTCCAAGTCCACATGACTTGCTTCAAATGTGGCAAGAAGGGCCCACTATAAGAGTGAATGCAAATCCAAGACCAAACAAGCTGAGCAAGGTGAGACTAGCAAGGTTTCCATGGTCTCTAATATGTTTCTATGATTGCTCGGTCACAGCTGTGGGGGCTGACTTGATGATGGAACAACTGGTGACCTGCCATGTCTGCTCTGGCAAGGAATGGTTTGTCACATACCAGCCAACTTTTGAGAAAGTTATCATGACGAACCAAGCCCAAGCTGAAGTTCTGGGGATCGAAACTGTAGAGCTAAAACTCACATCCGGGAATACTTGACGCTTCAAGGTATGAAGCACGTTCTGGCGGTGATTACAAAGAACTTGATCTGGAAGCCTGCTTAGCAAGCAGGCTTGAGGATGGACATCAATGCTGGCCAGATGGTGAGTCCAAGAAGGGAACATACTTCGGAAAAGCTTTTCAAACCGAAGGGATGTTCAAAATTCAGCTTGTAAAACCAGTCAAATGTACCAATGCAATCGCTCTTTTGATTATTCTCTTGAGTTGTAGCATATTAGGCTAGGACATGTTCACTGTAAAAGAATAAACAAATTCCAGTCTAGGACTTATCCCAAATATGGGGGTAAGCTAGAGAAGTGTGAAGTATGTGCTCAGACAAAGATCACAAGGAAACCCTTTCATCGGGTCAATCGAAGACAGATCTTATTGGTAGGTGGTATACTTGATATCTGTGACTTCAAGTAATTCTACAAAAGTCAGAATGAAGTATTTCATAACTTTCATCACGATGACTTCTCAAAGTACGTGTTTGTCTACTTGCTCAAGTCTAAAGACGAAGCGTTCGAGAAGTTCAAGGAGTTCAGGGCGAGCTGAACGGCGAACTGGACAACAACTCAAGAGGCTAAGAAGTGATCGAGGAGAGTGTGAGACTCGTCTCACTGTATCAGTATTTATGTACGGGTACATATTTTGAGTCGTATTCGTATTTTTAGTTTTTGAATATTTTAAAATTTTCCAAAGTATAGGTTAAACTTGACTTGGTTTAATTTGGTTCGGTTTTAACTTGGTATTGGGCTTGGTTTGGTTTAGGTGGGTTTGAGATGATAAGGTTTGTATAAAACCAACTCCTCTCTCTCCTCCCATTATTTTCATTCCTTTCATCTTCTTTCTTTTCATTTTCTCCTCCAACCTGAGGCAAGTATATCTTGCCAAATATTGGACAAAGTTATTTGTTTGTTCTAAACTCTTCCTTACATGATTCTAAGTATCTTTAGAACTTGACATTTTTTATTTTGGTGGATGAATTTTTGTAGATCTAAGTTTATACCCTTTTCGGTTTCTTGGTTTTGATCTACTAATTTATTATTTTTAAGTTTTGATTGTTCTATGTTGTAGATAATTCGTTTACCAAAATGGACCTTTGAAAAGTTAGATTTTGACTTGTTTTGAAGAAGTTATGGCCAAAATAAGATTTGAGCATTTTCTAGTTCATCTGTCTGATTCTGGCAGGGACGATAAATAGTGCCACAGGAATGAATAGTGCGCATGGCTTGCATAGGCCGCATGGATGAATAGTGCCGCAGGAATAAATAGTGCCGCATGGATGCATAGTGCCGTATGGACTGAATAGTGCCACATAAAGAATAGTGCCGCAGGCTTACATGTACCGCAAGAATGAATAGTGCCGCATGGCTTGCATAGTGTCGCATGGCTTGCATAGTGCCGCATGGATGAATACTGCCACAGGAATGAATAGTGCGCATGGATGCATAGTGCGCATGATGCATAGTGCCGCAGAAGGCTGCATAGTGTCGCAGAATTCCGTATAGTGCCTGTTTTGGTGTTTTTGGCTGTTTTATATCATATTTGGCTGATTTGTGGCCAGAATTTCTTCCAACTCCCAAAATAAAAGTTGTAGATCTTTTTCTTGACTTCAAGGATAGTACCAACTATTTTATGCAAGTTTCTTTCATTCTTGATATGGAGCTTATGATTTATTGTATATTTTTCTATCTTGGCCTAAATTGCGACGATCCTACTTAATAGCTTGATATTTCTTAATAAATAAATTTTTTAACATGTTTGATAATATTGTACAGTTAGAGAATAATTGTACCTCCTTACATTCTTGACACTAGCACATAATCAATTATTATTTTATGCCAATTAGTTGCTTATACTTATCCCCTCACATGTCAGGATATGTCATTCCCTCAAATATTTCTTATGGATATGATATGTTTCTTCTTTTTCGAATTTGTTGTACCTTCAATCTATGCCATGATTAGAATTTCTTTATAGTGACGTTGTGGTGCACTCATGATTTATGCCTTTTCTTTGCTTACATGATAGTGACCCATTGTGGTGCACTCTTGAAATGTCTTTCTCTGCTTTACATGATAGTGACCCATTGTGGTGCACTCTAATGTATCTTTCTTCTTTGCTTAACATGATAGTGACCCGTTGAGGTACACTCATAATGAATGTTTCTTCTTTGCTTAACATGATAGTGATCCGTTGCGGTACACTCAAGTTACATGTCACTTTTGCTTAATATGATTATGGCCCGTCGTGACGCACCCTAACAAAACTCTTAACATGATAGTGATCCGTCGTGGTCACTCCAGACAAGTAACATGATATGACAAGATATGAACCATGAATGTGTTGCGACGGCTTTATTGGCTTACAAGTAATGAATGATTTGGACAGTAGGTGTTCTCTTGAGTGTATTTGTACACGCTACATGTTCTGTATTGCATCATGTCTAGGACATAAATTTCTGATTTCCCACGATCAGGAATTCATACTGAATCTGGCTAGGATTAATGACTAGATTGATCAAGTAGTTCATGAAGAGACTTTCCCAGTTACCTGTTGCCGTTTGATTCCGGCCTTATATAATATATACATGGGATTTGGAGCTATCTGTCATGATGAGCATATTTCCAGCTCACTGTCGAGTGGGGCACACCCTTAGGACACATGTATTACTGCAGTGTGTCTGCAATACTTGTTTTCTGTTGCTGGGGTCACTCCGGGTAGCAGCAGGCGGGTAATGGACTTGGAAATCTCTTTGCATCATGTTAGTAACTAGGCTTGTGATAACCCTAGTTAGTTAAAGTATCAAGCCGTACTCATTGCTTGGCCGTGATTGATGGATGGAGTCAGTCCAGTCCAGTCTAGTTTTGTCTAGGCAGTATCCGTATGTTATTTCTGTACACTATGGTTTATGCTTTACTTTGTCAATGAATGATTGGAGGCTAAGTTCGTTCTGGAGAAGGGTTACAACCCGGTCCTTGTTTGATTTAAGGGTTGTAACTTGACTTCCAGAATAGTTCCTAAGTCATCATATCATTGTCATTCTATTTTTGTTCTAACATGCTCACATTCAGTTATCTCACATGATCACATGTTCAGTTCTCTCACAAGCTATATATGATCCCTATGCTAGGCCACCATGTTCGTATGACCGGCTATCTCACATGCTTACATGACCAGTTGATTTTACATGTTCTCAAGCTTCTGTTTACTTAACATGTCTACACTTACATTATGTCACATGTTAATTACTTTATGCTCCAAGATGCTTACTTATTGTCTTTCTATGTTCGGAATAAGTGCATTGGGTAGTGCACGAGTCGCTGCTCTTAATCTTTGTATCTCTAATTGTTGATGTTAGTGATTGCTGGTTTTAGTATAGTGTGGCCTCCTTTGTGGTACTTGCTATTGGGGGTCTGACCCCATGGTTTTGTTTGGCCAGATCTGATAGAGAAGCCCAGAGGATCTTCCGCATCATCTACTCGACGGTGACCATCCGGAGCACCAGAGTACCTGAGTGGATTTCTTGTTTCATTCTTGTCACCCTCACTTTTCCCAGTTAGGGGTAAAATGGTAATTTTCATTTTATAATATTTTGGGAATTTTATTTCATGAATATTATATTTAATTATTATAGGAGTCGGGTTCGAATTTTATCGAATTTCGAGTTAATTCGGGACCCCGGTGAATTTCGACTTGAGCTGTAATTAGCCTGTTAGCTAACCATGGCCCACCACACTAAACTTAGGGTTTAAGAGTTGGACTAGTCCCCCATGAGTAATTTAGTTTAATTATGATTTTTATTTATTTTAGAAATTCCTAAACCAATTTTGGAATTTATTTGCACTAGGCTTAGGGAGGGGCAAACTTGTAATTACAAGTGCCCCTCACCACACCCATGCCAGCCTTGGCCGGCCATGACAAGGCCCCCCTTCTTCTCCACAGTAACTCTCTCTCTCTCTTTCAAATTCAATTTCTTTTCAAGTCTTCTTCTTCCTCCAACCTATAACCTAGGTAAGCTTTAATTTCTCCATTTATTTCTCTTTTGCATATAGTTCATTCACAATAAATGGAGGGGAGAAGATTCTCTACCATTTGCCCACAAATTTGGGATTTTTCCTAGAAAAATAGGTTAAGGATTATTAGGGTTAATCATTTGAGAGTGGTATATATATATATTATATATATATAATATATATAATAGATATATATATATATATATATATAATATATACATGTATTTATGTGTGTGAGTGTGTGTATATTTTTGATATGAAATTAGTGTCATGTTGTGAGAGTGGTGAGAATGTGTGTGTTTGTGTTGTGGAGGGTGGTGTGTTTATATATATATATATATATATATATATATATATATATATATTATATATATATATATAGTTATGAGAGTGTATTTATATATATATATATAGATATGAGTGTATGTATATATATGGATGTGTATATGGGTATGTTATTAGATGTGTGAGTGTTGTGTACATATATATATATATATATATATATCTATATATATATATAGTATGAGAGTGTATTATTATATAGATAGTATGAGTGTATTTATTATATTTATATAGTATATATACATACCCATATACACACATCCATATATATATAATACACTCATATCTATATATATATAAATACACTCTCATAATAATATATATATATTATATATACATATATATATATTATATATATATATATATATAGTAGGAGGAGGAGAAGTAGGAGGAAGAGAAGAAGATGAAAAAGAAGAATAAGAACAGCAGTGGCAGCAGCCTATGCTGCAGTAACAGCAGCAGCAGCAGCACTTGGCTGCTGCCAGGAAGAAACCCCCCCCCCCCCCTTGGCTTAGGCTATTAAACCCCCCCCCCCTTCATATATATATATATAGATATATATATATATATTATATATATAGATATATATATATATATATTATATATATATATAGATATATATATACAAAAAAAAAAAATATATTATATAATATATGTATATATATATAGATATGTATATATATATATATATATATATATATATATAGATATATATATATATATATATATACAAAACTATATATATTATATATATATATATATATATATTATATATATATAATATATATATATATATATATATATATATATGGATGGATCGTAGAGAAGAGTAGAAGAAGTTTATGGAATTAGAAGTTAGAAAAGAATTAGAAGTTAGAAGGAAAAGATTGGAAGAATAGGAAGAAAGAGCTAGAATAGGAAATAGGAGAAAACCGAGGTTAGAGGGCGAAACGGAGCCGGAGTATCGGAATGAGTTGAAACTTGGCGTGGGACAAGAATACGTGATTTAAATTTGCGGGTAGGCTTCCGGGTGGAAATCGGGGTTGTAGGGCGCCGGTATCGCGCCGTACCATTCCGTATCTTGAAATATAAGATACCGGCAATGGGCCGTAACATGGATAGATGTCCATTTACTTAGGTATCTTGGTAGGTATATGTATAGGCTAGTACCTTACTACCTGGAGTCGGGTCAAAATACCAAGCGTAGGTAGGCTAACTTTAGGTTGCCGAAGCTAGAATTTTACCCTTTTTAGGGTTAAAATAGGATATGGCCTACGGCCAAGATAGAGTTTCGAAGTCCAAGATGGACTTGGATATGAGTTGTAGAGGTTGATAATAGTTAGAAATAAGAGGTGATAATAGTTAGAAAGTCGCCTAGACCTAGTCTTGACCCCGGTGACCACGGTTGACTTTTTGGACCAAAAGTCAACTATGGGTCAACGCTTACCCAAATTAGTCCCAATTTCCATTAGACTTGTGTAGTTGACCAAAAGTCAACTATTAGTCACATGACCTAGGGTGGACCGGGTTGACCATAGTTGACCAGGGTGACCAGTTGACCAAAGCAACGGTAGGCCAAACTTGACCCGTTTGACTTCTTCGATTGTTTTGACCCGTGATGACTGGTATGACTAGGATTGACTTGGTTAGGCTTAGATTGACTTGATATAAACTTGATTTGACCTAGATTGACTTGACATGACTTAGTGTGACTCAGTGAGACCTAGTTGGACCTAGATTGCATATCATTCATTGTAACTCAATCCTAAAACTTGTTTAAACCTAAATTAACTTACAGTATCTCATATTTAGGTCTTCTGATACGCTCTGAGCATTGAATACCATACAGCTCAGGACAGCAGGCGAGTACATTCATTGATAGTTTTCATTGTTTGATATTGCTATATCCGATTCAGTTGTAGGTCTTACTTGATTCCTAATACGATGTTCACGGATTAGTATATGTCGGATCCTGTCATGAGTTGTTCCCGGGTTACTGGTATATGGTACATGACTCGACTTGTTACTTGTACTTGTATAGACATGGACTTGGAGTGGGCTGATCACCTGCTTTTGAATCCCCTGTCATGACGTGTTATGTCCAGATCCTTTATACTATTCGGGGATGGAGAGTTATAGTGGTTGGTGTGATCAATTCCCAAATTGTTCTATGTATACATTGTTCATAGCTATACCCTCGCCTCACGAGGGTAAACCTTATCCTACATCATTCATAGCTTTCATGGTGACCGGCCTTACCGTTCTATTGTACACATTGTTCATAGCCGCGTCGGATGGAAAGCCTGATCATGTTTCCCAAGCCGATCATAATGCTCTAATAATTCAAATCACATTTATATTTACTTTATCTTATCGTATATCTTGCTCTGTTCTACATTCAGTATTGTCTCCCATGCCATGATATACAGTTATCACATGCTCTACTGGCCTTTACATTGTACCTGATTAGAGACTAAGTTCTGCTCGGGGAGAAGAGTTAAACCCCGGTCCTTGTTGGTTTTAGGGTTGTAAACTCGGCTTCCGAACGGTTTTCCAAGTTTTCATATATCTTGTCTTGTAGTCATTATACTGTCTCTTATAGAATTTGTCAATTCACATGGAACTGCTGTTAGTATTTGTACTGCTCATTTCCTGACAGGATACCGTTATGATATTTTACAGAGACGTCTGAGCTGACTGCCCGACCTACTATGGGGTTGAGTCTGATGGACTAGATTAGACGTGACTTATTGGTAGAGCCACTGGACTTTGCCACTGAGTAGCCTAGTTAGTTAGGTTTGTCTGGCCTACGAGCCAGCTAGTATATTTAGTTGTGTTATCTTTATAATATTATCTGAGGTACGGATATTGTGTATAGCTCTGACTTGTGGATCTTGGACTCATTTTTCTGTTATTCTATCATATTTCCTTTTCGTACTATCTACCTTAGTTTGATATATGTGATTGAGACTGTATTGCTATGTCACCTCCATTCGGAGTGTATATACTGTACAGGTACATTATATGTTTAGTCGTAGTATTTACAGACCCTATATACAGGTTCTACCGCCGATTCTGCGGCGTAGGCTGGACGTAACCACGTGCTCGTGCCCACTCTTAGGGTGCAGGTCGTGACACATTTTTGTGGTGGCCCCGCAGGTTTCGTGTCGCAATTAGTACGATCTCGTAATGGTGCTCGACTTAGAGTACTAATACGAGCCTGCAATTAGGACGTAGGACCTAGGACATGATAGGAGTTTCTCAATCACACCTAGAAAATTCTGATCTTTTGATTATCATGATTATTCACCTTGTGTTAAATTAACTGTCCTTCCTCGATAATCTACTCATGTGCCATATGATCTCTTTGTTTCAATTCGTCTCCAGGATGACGAAGACGCACTCGCAGGCCACTGATCGAGTAGTTTGCGGAGAGATCTGATCAGGAGGAGGAGGAGGTTACGAGACTGTCCCCAGTGATTCTACTATTCTGGAGACCCAGGCAGTTGCACAGGGAGGTCTACACCTCCACCCCAGAGGGTTACGGCCGTTGTTCCGGAGATACTGACGCAACCACCACGGTACCGACGGATAGCATCATATTCCTTCTCCTTCAGCAGATGATGGAGACACAGCGGGCCAGGCAGAGGCGTCGCAGCGCCAGTCGGAGGAGTCACACCGTCAGATCGAGATGCTGAGGCAGAGTATGGAGAACTCGCATCAGCTGCGCTGGCAGCAGTAGAGAGTGGCACCGGGTACGGTGCAGGGCCCTACTGGCAGCAGCCGTACCAGCAGCAGTCCAGGCCAGGGACAGTATTAGAATTTAGGAAGATGAGCTCACGGGACTTCACGGACACGGAGGGCATCCTTATGCAGACGACTGGCTAGAGCTGTACAGCGGAGCATGGAGCTGGCAGAGCTTCCTAGAGCACTTTGGGTTTCGGCCGCAGCCAGTCGATTCTTCGATATTGCGCTGACATGGTACCGCACGGATCCTCGTGCGTCGGTGGAGGGCTGACTAGGAAGAACTTCCGGAGGCTCTTCAAGGAGAAGTTCTTCCCGGTCTTACAGCATTGGAGGGCCAGTTCGTGGGTCTAGTTCAGGGAAACTCGTCGGTGGACGAGTATGCAGCTGAGTTCTTCCGCCTTCGCAGGTTTGCTCCGATATGATCCAGGATGAGGGGCAGAAGGCTCGTAAGTTCGCAGGGGACTTATTCATGCAGTGCACACCCGCACCTTGGGTTGCCGTGACGCGACGTTCGATCAGATATGATGGACGCGCAGATTGCAGAGGAGGATTTCGGCCTCAAGCGAAGAGGAGCGGTGATACCATGGGGGCGAGTTCCAGTGCGGGACCGGCCAAGCGCCCCCACTTTCAGCATCAGCAGAGGCCATTTCAGCAGCAGCAGGCTCTATTGCAGATTCAGCAGGCACCAGCGCGTGCCAGCAGCACCAGGGAAGGGCCAGAGAGGTAGGCCATCTAGTGTGCTTCTGCAAGAAGATGGGGACACCCGAGAGGATTGTAGGATTGAAGCAGGAAGTTTGTTATTCTGTGGAGCTCAGACCACCAGGTGAAGAACTGTGCTGCCCGTGCAGCCAGACAGGCAGGCCAGGACGGAGTGCAGCAGGCTAGAGGGGCTAGCAGGGGCGTGCTTTCGCCATGACAGTTGAGCCCACTCAGGCAGTAGCAGAGCAGATAGCAGGTTCAATCTTTCGATCTCTTTCCGCATTTGCCTTCTTATAAACTGTCTTAAAATTCGATTCTATCTGTCTTTGATCGTTGGATGAAAATTGTTCTTGTGATGTGATTTTCTTCTGAGATAAGTCGTATGGGCTAGGTCGCCTCGATTATGAGATTTAGAATACTCTAGGGTCATGCAGCAGGCATAGTGAGGACATATAGTCGGATTTGGTCATATTCTTGGTGTGGGAATTTAAGGTTTTCGCTGCCAAGCTAGCGGCAATGCAAAAATTTTAAATACCATAATTCTAGAGGTATGTACCTTGTCGAGGACTCTGTGATATCGTAGCCTTGCTCATGGCATGACGGAGATTCGGAGTATCATGATGATTGGACAGACGCATACGATTATCGAACTGCATGATTTTTCGTGTTTACTTGTTTTAATTTTGAGGATGATTCTTTTAGGTGGATAGACTTATAGCACAGTTTCTATTGAGAGTAATTTTAAATTTTATAATTTTAGTCATTATTTATGCTTGATTTTTGAGATTTTAATCATTTAAATTTAAGCCAGATGACTTGTGATTTGATATTTACTATGTTTGGTTTGAATTTCGAGGACGAATTTTTTTTAAGGTGGATAGACTTGTCACCACTTTTTCCAGTTAGGGATTAAATGGTAATTTTCCTTTATAATATTTGGGAATTTTATTCATGAATATTATATTTAATTATAGGAGTCGGGTTCGAATTTCATCGCATTTCGAGTTAATTCGGGACCCCGGTGAATTTCGACTTGAGCTGTAATAGCCTGTTAGCTAACATGGCCTACACACTAAACTTTGGGTTTAAGAGTTTGGACTAGTCCCCATGAGTAACTTTAGTTTAATTGATTTTTATTTATTTTTTAGCAACTTTCAAACCTATTTTGGAATTTATTTGCACTAGGCTTAGGGAGGGGCAAATTGGTAATTACAGTGCCCCTCACCCACACCCAGGCCAAGCCTTGGCGGCCAGACAAGCTCCCCCCCCCCCC
>JANAVB010034019.1:489564-570479 GCA_029216955.1 Iris pallida | reverse complement strand
ATATATATATATATATATATATATTATATATGGATGGAATCGTAGAGAAGTAGAAGAAGTTTAGGAATTAGAGTTAGAAGGAAAGATTGGAAGAAGTTGGAAGAATAGGAGAAAGAGCTAGAATAGGAAATAGGGGAAAACGAGTTAGAGGGCGAAACGGAGCCGGAGTATCGGAATGAGTTGAAACTTGGCGTGGGACAAGAATACGTGATTTAGATTTTGCGGGTAGGCTTCCGGGTGGAAATCGGGGTTGTAGGGCGTCGGTTATCGCGCCGTACCATTTCGTATCTTGAAATATTCAAGATACCGGCAATGGGCCGTAACATGGACTAGATGTCCATTTTACTTAGGTATCTTGGTAGGTAATATATGTATAGGCTAGTACCTTACTACCCTAGGGAGCTCGGGTCAAAATACTAAGCGTAGGTAGGCTAACTTGATAGTTGTCGAAGCTAGAATTTTACCCTTTTTTAGGGTAAAATAGGATATTGGCCTACGGCCAAGATATGAGTTTCGAAGTCCAAGATGGACTTGGATATGAGTTGTAGAGGTTGATAATAGTTAGAAATAGTCGCCTAGACCTAGTCTTGACCCCGGTTGACCACGGTTGACTTTTTGGACCAAAAGTCAACTATGGGTCAACGCTTTACCCAAATTAGTCCCAATTTCCATTAGACTTGTGTAGTTGAACAAAAGTCAACTATTAGTCACCATTGACCTAGGGTTGACCAGGGTTGACCTAGGGTTGACCAGAGTTGACCAGGGTTGACCAGTTGACCAAAAGTCAACTGTAGGCCAACTCTTGACCCCGTTTGACTTTCTTCGACTTATTTTGACCCGTGATGACTGGTATGACCTAGGATTGACTTGGTTAGGCTTAGATTGACTTGATATAACTTGATTTGACCTAAATTGACTTGACAAGACTTAGTGTGACTCAGTGAGACCTAGTTTGACCTAGATTGCATATCATTCATTGTAAATCATTCCTAAACTTGTTTAAACCTAAATTAACTTACAGTATCTCATATTTAGGTCTTCTGATACCGCTCTGAGCATTGATATACCATACAGCTCAGGACAGCAGGCGAGTACATTCACTGATAGTTTTCATTGTCTTGATATCTGCTATATCCGATTCAGTTGTAGTGTCTTACTTGATTCCTAACACGATGGTTCACGGATTAGTATATGTCGGATCCTGTCATGAGATGTTGTTCCCGGGTTACCTGGTATATTGGTACATGACTCGACTTGTTACTTGTACTTGTATAGACATGGACTTGGAGTGGGCTGATCACCTGCTTTTGAATCCCGTATCATGACGTGTTATGTCCGGATCCTTTATACTATTTGGGGATGGGGAGTTATTAGAGGCTTGTGTGATCAAATTCCTACATTGTTCTACTGTATACATTGTTCATAGCTATACCCTCGCCTCACGAAGGGTAAAGCCTTATCCCTACATTGTTATAGCTTTCCATGGTGACCGGCCTTACCGTTCTGTTGTACACATTGTTCATAGCCGGTCGGATGGAAAGCCTTGATCATGTTTCCCAAGTCCGATCACATAATGCTCTAATAATTCAAATCACATTTTATATTTACTTTATCTTATCGTATATCTTGCTCTGTTCTACATTCAGTATTTTCTCACCATGCCATGATATACAGTTACTCACATGCTCTACTTGCCTTTACATTGTACCTTGATTAGAGACTAAGTTCTGCTCGGGAGAAGAGTTACAACCTCGGTCCTTGTTTGGTTTAAGGGTTGTAGCTCGGCTTCCGAACGGTTCCCAAGTTTTCATATATCTTTGTCTTGTAGTTCATTATACTGTCTCTTATAGAATTTGTCAATTCACATGGAACTGCTGTTAGTGTTTGTACTTGCTCATTTTTCTGACAGGATACCGTTATGATATTTTACAGATGACTCTGAGACTGACTGTCCCGACCTACTATGGGGTTGAGTCTGATGGACTAGATTTAGACCGTGGCTTATTGGTAGAGCCACTGGACTTTGCTCACCCTGAGTAGCCTAGTTTAGTTAGGTTTGTCTGGCCTGCGAGCCAGCTAGTACATTTTAGTTTCGTAGTATCTTTATACTTATATTATCTGAGACTCTGGATATTTGTGTATAGCTCTGACTTGTGGATCTTGGACTCATTTTTCTGTTTATTCTATCATATTTCCTTTTTTGTACTATCTACCTTAGTTTGATATATGTGATTAGACTGTATTGCTATGTCACCTCCATTCGGAGTGTATATACTGTACAGGTACATTTATCTGTTTTAGTCGTAGTATTTACAGACCCTATATACAGGTTCTACCGCCGATTCTGCGGCGTAGGCTGGACGTAACCACGTGCTCGTGCCCCTCTTCAGGGTGAGGTCGTGACATTCTTCCACCTGATATGTACATTATTCTTGTGTGGCGTTTAGCCTCCGAGCACGTGTTTAGCTCGTGTTTTGGTCCTTGATATTTAGCCTACGGACCCAAACATGATGTGCATATTCTAGACTATAGCTAGAGCTTATCATGTATGACTATTACCCTTGCTAGTTATTTATTTTGGTATGACTAGCTTCATGATCATCCATGTATAAATGGTTTGGGACGCTTTACTATTATATGTCTGATGATCATATTTCTTGTACTTTGTATAATTGCCTGTGATTGAGATACCTAGGATTGTTTAACCTAGGATCGACTGTTGGCTTCTTATACGTAATTTCAGAGTACTGGTGTACTTTGGGATTGCGTAGCTGGCCTTGTCCGTCCCCACTTGCTAGTATTCTGGTCGTGGGGCGTGACATAGGTTTTAATGGTGGCCCATACAAGGTCTGATTTTTCAGATATGTGGGGGTTACTGATGTTTAGTTATCTCGGTCACAATTATCCTTTATTGATATCTTTCGTATTATTCTCTATCTCTGATCCTTTGACCTGATATTTGCCTTGATCGTTGATCTCTCTTGTTCCCTCGATTTGATCCTTGTGTCCTTTAACTTTCTGGGACACTGTTCCTAATCCTTCCGATTATCTTGTTTGGGTTCTGCCGATGGCAGGTCAGCAATCTTCTGTCAAGCCAGTTGTGGAGGATCAGTCTCAGCATTCAGACGAAGAGTCGAGATATATCTTGGGTTCTTGCAGACGACCTTGTATTCTATCAACGTATGGAGTACAATGGCCGACTTGATTTATTCGGTGAGTGAAGGCGAGTTTCTCGTCCCCAACGGTGATCTTAATCACCCCAGCAAGAACCTTTACTCTTCTTCTTTCTTCTTTCTTCCCCTTCATCTGAGTTGTAACTCCGTTCTGTCCATCTGCAACTGCGATTGCAAGGAAGAACGTGAGATTTATTTTCTGAACTCAGTTCTGTCCGTCAGCAACTGCGATTGCGAAGAAGAACGTGAGATTTATTTTTCTGATTATTGTTGCTTTTGTAATCAGATTCATATTATAGTATTCCTCTTGGATCTCGAGAATTATCAGAAGGTGAACATTTGTTGAACCTCTGATCTCGATATAGAGTCTACCATCTTTGGTTAAGCCCCAAGACTAACAATATATATATATATATATATATATATATATATATATATATATATATATATATATATATATATATATATATATATAAGACGGTTTTTTTGTGTTTTAAGTGAAATTAATTAGATTGAAGTCAGAGACAATATTTATTGATAAATACGTTGTCCCACGATGTATATAAATAAATAAAATAAATAAAATAGGTAGAGTTGCAGGAGACAAAATCATGAGAATGGTCCACTAAGTTGGAAAAGCAAAGAAAAGGGAATGGTTAGATGATAAGGTTGACGAAGTGAGAGGAGCACTTGGAGATTTGTATATGTATTCCTTTCTCTTCTCTTCAGACTTTGGAGTAGAAAATAAAAGGGAGTACACTACAGTACACACTCAGACAGTGGAGAGAACTTCAGATGAACATTGTGACAACTTCCTCTCTATAAAAATCTCTCTTTAAATTAAGGACCGTCGTCTTTGTCTTTGTGGGGTGCATTATTTTTACTTGACAGAGAAAGTGGGGAGACAACGTGCATGGAGTTGACTGACACATGAGTATTCACACCCATTTTATACTCTCTTTTTTTTTTGGCTTAGATTAGTTTTAAAGGCGTCGTACAAAAACTATTTTTTTTTCTAATATTATTAAAATATAATTTAAATATTTAAATTAATATATATATATATATATATATATATATATATATATATATATATATATATATATATATATATATATATCAAGATTTATAAAAATATAATTTAAATTTAATTATAATTTGTTATTGATATATGTGAATAAAAGAGAGACTATTCGGTTATGCAGAAGAAAAAAAATATATTCGGTTATGTGAAAGAAAATTTAGAAAAAATTAATTTTTTAATTTTTTAAATTAAATGGTTTATGATATATATACGGTTTAGACGGCTCATTTTGAGCCGTTTCGAAGCCGCATCATATAGTAGAAGATTTAAACTTTACAGTTAAATTTCTATATTGTTCATTTAAAAAAATTAGATTTCGTACTAATACTTAATTATTTCGGTCGACTATCTAACTTTTGAATACCATAGGAGACAATATAGCCAATTAAAAATATATATATGAGGGTTGTGTGACTTGAGTTATATACTGAGACATGAATTATTTAGTTTTGTTGTGACCAATTGAAAATAATTTTGTGACATTGTTGTTTGTTTCTATCCTTACCTCTCCCGACGACAGTTTTGATTGGGGCATCGTGTATCGTCAGTTGTCTTTAGAACTAGGACTTGGTCGTAATGTTGAATAATTGTAACTCATTAGTCCCTAATAGTTGTGTGGATACTGACATCATGGTAGATGCAAACAATAGTGTCAAAAGTCCTATCCTTGATTGATTATGAAAAAATAATTAAACTCACACATTTTTTCACCATGCAAACTAAATAACACAAGTCATTCAACCTTCACATATTTTCGTTTAGTTTTAGAGTCATTTAATATTAAAATTTTACGTTTATGTCTATATTTTGGACCGTCGGACCAAGTCAACCGTTAGAACGAGATCCAAGTTATCTTCTTAACACTATGGAGACTTGAACCTAAATTTTGATATACGAACACTAAAACTAAATAACCTTTTTAGATGAAACATTCATAAATGTTTGAATGTAATATTATAAAATTTGAAAAGCACATAAAAACGAATAGAATCACCTATATTTATTTGTACAATTTTGTGGAGATGGACTCTATTATCACACGAGTAACTCGTAGTTGTTCGGTCTAATATTGCTTCCGTCGCTTTCTTTCCTTGTGGACTCTTCAAATAATGCATAAAGAGCTGATGTTAATAGCAAAACGGAGTTACGCATGTGTAGCCGTAATTAAAACAGTGACTACTTGACGTCCTCTCAGTACTAATTCTCATAAACAAAGAATTATATGTTCTCTAATTCCTCCCCAATTCTATTTCTGTACTAGTTAATTTGTCGATAGTTGAAATGATTAGGAGAAGAAAGAAAAAAGAAAAAAGAATTAGCCTAATCTAATCGAACACCAACCAGTACGTACGTGGACGAGTGAACCGCCGAGTCAAATTTGGCCGGCTAGAATAGCCAGCAAGACGTATGAGTCAAACTAAATTGGTCTCAGCTACATTAGCCTAGAGCCTGCGTCTAATGGAATTTACTTCGATTCCACATGTGTTGCACGACTAAAATACACAGTCAAATTTGGGTTGAAATAAGTCAGATAGAATCAAGCTTTAGAACTGCAGGTTTCCAGCGATTGAGTTTCAACATATAATTAAGAAAAATACTATTTTGACCGTCTGCGGAACTGGTCCGTACTGACCTGAAATTAATAATCGAAACTTTTTGCACAGTCTAGTGACAGTGTGTCTTAAAAGTATAGTTTACAATATCATATTGATCGCTATTGATACCATCGAGATTATTATTATTTTAATAATTTTGGCAAACAAAATGAAAGAATAAGAAGAACCAACAATGGTGTAAAAGCACAGCAAAATTGTAAAATGAAGAAAATTTATGGATGGTAAAACAATCAAGAAGGATGATTTTTATTTCATTTAATTTTAATACTACTAAAAGATAACAAAAGATTTAAAATTATACGTAAATGGATAAATTATGTTATTTTAATTGTTAATAATTATTTATTTTTGGATACGAAAAAGTTCGATACTCCGGTCAAAAAATATTGGTAACGTGGATATCATAGAAAGGATCCGATATCGATACGGATTTCGATACCGAACCTTGCTTAAAAATGAAGGTTGGTAATAAATTGTATATATATTAAGAAAGACTAATTCAGTGTCAAACAGCCTAAAATTGGGACGCATTGGTGGTGCATATATGGTTAGTGACGGCGGCTACACAGTCTACACTACACAGTTTTAGAAATTAAAATAATATAGGATGAGTCTTCAAAGACCAAAGTAGTTTTTGATTAAGAATCATTTGTAGTAATAATAATTATTAGAACTGTTTCTGAAATAACAAATTACTCTTAGTACAACCAATATAATTATATTCCCAACAGCAGTGCATGGTGCTGGTGATGCTGAAACCAAGGTCATCTATAAGCAATACGAGATTTCGATGCTTAATTATAATATATAGATATATTTATATAGATGTTCTAATCTATACAAAGGAGTTGTACAAAATAGAAAAAGAAATTCTTTTTTTTTTTTAAACTTTTATATGAATAAATAGGAGGGGTTGTGTTGTTGTGAGCTGTCATGGGAAGCATTAGATGCTTTAGCTGACACTCCGCACCTGCACACCCTCTGTCTTCTGCTGCTGTTGCAGTGCTACTGCTGCCCAATATTACCCACCTGGCTGGCTGCAATCACCCACTGTGTAGCAATAAGTCACCCCACCAATACAAAAGCAAGCAAACAAACAAAGCTCTTATTCATATTGGTCAGCCACAGTAAACTACTAGTCCCCCCTTTCTCAATATTTACTGCTCCAAATTGTGTTTTTTACTATAAAGTCCTACATCTAACAATGTACCAAAAGAAAAAGGACTTGATGGTGGTAGTGGTGGTGTTGGAGAGAGAGAGAGAGAGAGAGAGAGAGAGAGAGAGAGATCCTTTGTTTTGCTAGTGGGGCTTTTTCTGGGGATTAGAGTCCCATAAGAGGAGCATGTTTGCTGTAATGAGCTGAGCTGGAAGAAGCAGCACAGCAGCAACTACCATTGGTTAAAATATGAAATTATGAGCAAAAGAAAGCATATATTTATGTAGAATAGATTGTCAATCAGATTTCACATTTTAACCAATTGTAACTTACTTGTCATTCATTATTGTCATTGCTTCCAAGGCCCCACGAGTGGCCTACTTCTGCTTTCACCCCCTCCCCTCCCCTCCCCACTACTGACCACTCACACAAACACAAGTAAGAAGAAAAGAAAGGAATTGTACAGAGTGAGAGAGATGGAAGGAGAAAGGAAAAAGCTGTGAGTGAGTGAGTGAGAATTTTAGGGTTTGTAGTTTAGAAAAAAGAAAGAAAAAAGAGAGAATAAGATTATATAGTAGTGGAGTGGACTACTCTGAGTCCATCCATCCCCACTTGAACAACTTCCCCATCCCCACCCCCACCTCAAAGCTACCTCTGTCTGTCAATATGAAGATCTAGGAGGAGAGAGCCCCACGCCAAAGACCACCACCACCACCTCCTCCACCACCACGTGACAGCTAGCTCAAGCAAAACCCTAATTAAGCGTTACTCTCTCCAAGCTACTTAGGTCACTCCTCTCTCTCTCTCTCTCTCTCTCTCTCTCTCCATATATATTCCTATTAAATTTTTACTTTTTTAGTAGACAAACAAAATGTATAGATTGTGTTATCAACAGATCGATCCATATTGATGATGGAGCAACATAGCAAAGGAGGAGTTCCGTCTAATGGAAGCTCCAGCAGCGGCGGCAACAACAACAACAACAACGCTACTAATTCGGAACAGCAGCAACACTATCATCATCATCATCATCTTGATCTGGTCCCGGTCGTGGGCTTCATGGGCTCCGCCTCGAAGCCGGACCAGCCTTCCCCCGCGGCCCCGCTGCAGGATCCATCCAAGAAGCTGCCGGTGGTCCCAGCCAAGAGGTCTTCCAAGGACCGCCACACCAAGGTCGACGGACGCGGCCGCCGCATCCGAATGCCCGCCGCCTGCGCGGCCAGGGTCTTCCAGCTCACCCGGGAGCTCGGCCACAAGTCCGACGGGGAGACCATCGAGTGGCTCCTCCACCAGGCGGAGCCGGCGATCATCGCCACCACCGGCACGGGGACCATCCCTGCCAACTTCTCCACCCTCAACGTCTCGCTCCGGAGCAGCGGCTCCTCGTTCTCGGCCCCTTCCTCCAAGTCGGCTCCCCATTCCTTCCACGCTCTCGCGCTTGCGCACCATCACGCGCAGCAGCAGCAGCAGCAGCGGACGGAGTACGATAACGGTTCCGATGCTGCGGCTGCTGCTGCTGCGGCGGCGATTCAGCATTCTTCTATGTTAGGGTTTCACCAGCTGCATCAGCACCCCATGATGGTTGATCATGGAGGCGGAGGAGGAGGAGGAGATTCTGCTGATAATTATTTTAGGAAGAGATTCAGAGAGGATCTATTCAAAGAAGAAGAAGAGCAGAACCAGCAGCAGGAACAAGACGGAAGAGGAGGAGGAGGAGGGAGCGGTGCCGGTCAGTCCTCGCCGCCTTCTGCTTCGAAGACGATCGGAACAGGCAGCCTGCAGCAACAGCCACAGCATTCCGCAGCCGCTGCCTCCGCCGCAGGAATCATGCGCCCCACAGGCATGCTTCCTGGGGCGGCAATGTGGGCAGTGGGCCCAGCGGGCGCCGGGGGCGGAGGGGCATTCTGGATGCTCCCTGTCTCCGGCACCGGGTCCAACGCGGCCACCATCGCGGCAGCGTCCGCAGCTGCCGTGCCGTCGGACCAGCCGCTTTGGACGCTGCCTGCCGTGCCCGGCCAGTACCGGGCAGCAGGCGGCGCGGGCGTTAACACCATCCAAGCTCCGCTGCAGTTCATGTCAAGGATCAACATCCCCTCCGGGCTCGAGTTCCAGGGAGGAATGCTCCTGCAACAGCAGCAGCAGCAGCAGCAGCCAGGAAGGGCGTCGGTGGCGGCGACAGCGACTCAACAATTGGGGCTCGGCATCAACGAGACCAATCTGGGCATGATGGCAGCTCTCAATGCCTACAATAGAGGTGGTCTAAGCATGAACTCTGATCATCATCATCAACAACAACAACATCATCATCATCAGCAACAAATCGATCTCCATCAGCAGCAGCAACATCAGCAACAAGCAACAGACAGTGGAGATGAACATCAGACTAGTTCTCAGTAATTAAGGCAGTTGATCATGCGTGGCTAGGAGATTGATCAAGTAATATTGCTTCCTTTTTCTTTCTTTATTTTTCTTATGGCATTTGATTTTAGTTTGAATACTTCTTTGGTGGTGAATTTGATCCAGAGATTTGTACATGAGATTCAATGAGAGTGCAACTAGTATTAATTAATTTGAATTTGTGATCACATTTTGCCATGTTTTTTTTCCCCCTTGGGAAGTGGGTCTGTTCTCTTCTTCCTGTACTTCACCACCTCCCCCATGGAATTCCTATTCTATATCAATGCAAGGAATTGCCAAGGGAAGGGAACTGGGAACTGGAAAGTGAGGAAGTGAAGAGGGAAATGAAATGCTTTCACTTTCACTCTAGAATTAGCCAAACATCTTCTGTATCAGGGTGGGGAAACTGCATGACTGGGCCAAACTGGCCACTATGTGTGGTGAACAACTATAGTCTCTCTTGGAAATACTTTTAATTTTAGCATTTGGTATATGTGGACTGCATGCCAGTTGCTATAACAACTAGTCATGTGCCATATCGAACTGGAATGGCTATTGTGGTTAATGAGAAAAGATATAAGATCTTGACGGAGTGGCAGAAAATCGATAGATCGAACGACGGGAACGTATTATTTCATTCATTTATAATAATAATAGGAGTTGAAGGTAGCACGCACAAAGTCCAGTACGTATTGCCAGGAAAAAAAAAAAAAACTCATGTCTCAGTTGTCTTTCTATTGTATATATGACACGCCATCCATCCAAATAATAGTATTTTTTTTAAATAATTAAATAACTATAGATATCAAAAGTTATATTTACAAGGAAATGATATGATTGCAAGTTGGAACACGGGGAGTTCGAACCCTTGTTAGCAATTACCCTAATAAAACTCGTATTATATGCGAATTTTTCGTATCTTTCAGAAATGTATAATACTTGCGTACTTTTGTCAGATTCAAACTAGTACATAAATTTTAAGCATGCGAAGTTTTAAACGTGTTCCGTATAAATTATTGAAAAATTTGGCACAAAAAACGTGGTGGGAACCTGTTTAGTTAACCAAATTTGACAATATATTTAAAAATGTGAAGTTTCTAACCTCAATATTTTCATTTTCTGAATATTTGACCGAATTTTTGAACGTATTTTATTTGCATTGGGCCGATTTATACTCGTACTTTTGCTGTCCCAAAATTTTTCTTTGCCGAATTGCTAACAAGGGTTGGAACAACAAATTTGCTCTCCATTCTACCTCCCGCTACACTTCACTGAGCTACACATCAGGGGCGGCCCTGGCCCAGGGCAGACCGGGCGACGGCCCAGGGCCCCCTGACGAAAGAAGGCACCAACAATATGGAACTGTCTATAATAGAACTAGTATGTATCATATGCCTTTTTTTTAACAAAAAATATTGTAGTGCAGTGGTTACAATGCTAGACTTATATATAAGAGGTCCCTGGTTCTCAAATCTTGACTACAACAAAATTTTTATTTTATTTATACTTTTTTTTATATTATGTATGGGGTCCATTTAGAAAATTTTGCCTCGGATCTCCAATTGCTCAGGACGGCTCTGCTACACATTCAATTATATGCGAAAGAAAAATCTATAATATAAACTTAGATCTAGTCTTTTTTTATTTTCTTGCACTATAAGGACAGATTTTAGAAGTATTGTTTATAAAATAAAAATGTATACAAAGTGTAATTTTTCTGAGGGTATCCCATGTACAAAATTGTGTCTCACATTTGTGCACTGTTTATAAATACGGTTTGCTAGATATGGAGCAGCATCATGTCTACACTTGGAACAAATGAATCTCATACTATACTTTGTTACTACTTGTGCAAATTTATCTTTTACTATATTATTAATACCAATTTAAAGTTGCTTTCAAAATGGTCTATAATTTGGGCAGAGGCCCATAGCACGAATCTATATGCCGGGCCGTTACTTTTTTTTTTAATAACTAATCCAACTTAATTTGGATCTAAAGTTGTTGTTTTTTGTATTTGAATGTATGTACAAAATCAATTCTGTATTTTTATAAGGAAAACAAATGGACGAGAGATGCACGCAAGGACTTGTCATTGTAGAATATAATAAGCGTACTGATGAAATTACACTACCAATAACTTAAAAGATATATATTATCATCGTAAATTAAGGTGTTTATAGCCTATTAGACGAAGTGGTCTTTGATTATGCAAGAAAATAACCTAAAAACTAAACTTAACATACTTGTCTTAGTTGATACTATTTTTCTCTTGCAGTACATATCAAACTGTATTTTTATTTTTTTGGAAAACGTTATTTTGTCCGCCCGTGGGACTGGTCCGTGCTGGACCGCATCCACGTGGCGGACAACCATTGGCTCCCCTGCTAACTTGGGTCTACCCAGACGGGTGAGCCAATGTGCACCTGCCACGTGGGGGCAGGCCGACGCAAACCAGCTCCCAGGACGGTCAAAATAGCAGCGTTGTTTTTTTTTTCTTTTCCTTTTTACTATCTAGCGTGATAGTATTGGCTTAGTCAAGAATTCGACGTCAAGGCTAGACACCTACAATTAATGTGTCCAAATATGAAAATAGTATACGATAAAAAGAAACTTTGGTAAGTAGTGCTTGTGTAACTAGAGTAGCTTAAGAAAATAGTTGTTCCAATTCAAACAGATCGAGAATATACTTGTTACAAATCAAATACTCACGAGTATCAACTTGGATTCGTCTCATATTCTTATTCATTATTGTGGGAGTATAATATTTTTTGCAAATCCAAAAAGAATAAACGAAAACGAAATTAAATCTGTGATAAACAATATAGCGGTTCCCCATGGGCAAAGTAGTGACTCGGTGCAACGGACGTAGGTGGAGCCCCTCCCAACGAGAGGAAAGAAAAGATTCGGCACGGAAATACACGCGCAATGGTACAACCGCCCCTCGCGTTGCACGTACGAAATATCGGAACGCCTTGAAACTTCGACACCAAACCGGGACCGTGAACAATGGATGTGGGTCCCACGAAATTAGAAGGTAACGTGCCACGTGGGATGGTCCAACTATCGAGTTTCGATTACGAGTCGCACAAGCAGTTTGGAACAGTGTCGATGGTTCGTACGTACTGGCGGGCGTACAGAAAGTTTGCGTGTTGTGCTTATCAGTAACGTACGCGTACACGCTGCTGAGACTTCACTGTTGGCTCGCATGTGTGCTCCTCTCTTCAACTGCTGTTGCTCCGCATCGTTCACAGGCACCGCGTGTCCGACTGACCGCTTCTGTTTATGTAAAGTAATTAAATTGTTTAGGAAAAAATCTAATTTGTCTGCAGACGGGCTGACCCGTCCGTCGTGTGGCTACATCCCATTGGTCCCTCTTGTATTCTCGGATCCTATGTTGATTGATCTGACAATGGAACGACGACACGTGACGGATGGACTGGCCCGCAGGTGAACAACCTAGCAGTACTCAATTGTTTAATAAAAAAACAGTTTATCAAAATATATTTCAAAAGTTGGTTTAATCTTGGAAGAGCAACAATTAATCTGTTTTGGTTGTCAATTTTTAAAAAAAAAAACAGCAACAGTTAAGATTTGATTTAGGATTCCGTTGCTTTTTCTTAAAAGTCATACTAAAATCAGCTTTTGACTGCATCCATTTACCTGTTTTCAAAAATTATTTCAAATTGTTCGAGTTGAAAAAAAATATATTATAGGAGCGGCTTATGGGACTTTTACAAAAAATATATAAGCAAATGCATCTCTACTATTATAAATGGACTTCAAAACGGCTTAAGATTGAGCCGTCTAAGCCGTATATCATCAAATATTTAATTTTTATAAAAAAATTAAATTATGTAAAAAAAATTGTTGAAAAAAGTTTAAATTTGTCATGCATATTCAACACGGGAAATTATGAATCGAACTCAACCAAACAAAAAAATACCTCACACCTTAACCACTTGAGTTAGAAGAGAAATTTGACTTTAATTGGACAATATTCTTATATACGTGAAAAGTACGTACATTTACTAATGTCCATAAGAGAGGGAGAGACAGAGAGAGAGAGACACTTATGCGATTATTACTTACAGACATATCCAACTTATTGTAAAAATTGTATCGATGAAATTAAGGGAGTTTTGTGGTCATAGTTTTTTTTTCCTATATTTTTTTACTCAAATTTAAGACCATCAATTGTTATTCAACTTAATCATATCATGTTTGGAAAGAAATATTACACCGAAATAGATGGCAAGCGGACAATAAGCTGCGCCGCCAGTCTTTTTTGGATGGCAAAATCAATCATCTTAAACACTACATCCATAGACCTGGAAAGCATGACATTACTGTGCATAACTTTTTGGACTCTCTTAAGAAGCTCCACATCGTCTGGTGCTAGAAAACCAAACGTGTCAAATGCGAACGGAATGAAAACGTGTTGATTGTCGATGCACGCTTTTTCGTGTTTGGACACTTTAGCTGATGCCGCTTTGAGAGCAGCTTGTCCCACAGTAAAGTACTCTCCGCTCCCCAATCCTATATAGACCTGAAAGTTAATGAGAATAGGTAGCATGGATGAGTGATATTTCACTTCCGAGTAGGTAAGGAGACCATACAAAATAACATCAAGATGAGAGAAAATCCAATCAATTATTGACAAGATATTAGTTGAAAAAGTTAGAAACTCGAGGTAATAGTACACTTAACTTTGGATAGAGAGGACCACAGAAGGATTGCAACTCAAAACTCTGTAAATTCTGAGACCTACATCTCTAAAGAGGAGGCCTACACACATGTGCTGCTCCTCCAGTAGCAACAGAAATGCAGCAATATGTGTAAAAAAATGCATGCCAAGTTGATTGATCAATACCAAGAAACCTCTAACAATGTAGCTGCTGGTCTCTCTCTTGACCCATTCTGCAACCACAACCTTTGACTCATGGAAACCTAACCTCCATTGCTTATTATGTAATTGTAGAAGACTTGATTGGCTCCGATACTTATTGACCAAATATGAAGCAATTGAATAATTAGTTAGCCGAAAGGAATGTTGATTTGATTCTCTCACTGATTCAAAACCTAATTTCAAAGCAAAATAAAGAACACTTCTAAGCTGTACTGAATTGATTAATTGAGTCAATTCACTTCATAAAACTATCAAAGAAGAGCTGTAGAGTCTCTGTAACTTGGCCTTTTAATCAAATAGTAGGACTGCGAAGGCTTTAACAACTGTAGAATTAAAGATGCAAACTATACATCTATATTGTTTTAGAATTATGTTCAAGAACACAATTCAAACTCGATATGCAGAACAACACAGCATTGTTAAGTTCGATATCATTTTTTAGGTTTATGGTTTAATGCTATTCCCTATAGCAACTAGTATCATCTTAAGTACCTCTCCATGAATCTATGTTGCCAGTTATAAACACTTTGCCCAATTCTAGGAAGATGATGACTATGCATCCTACTTATCAAGTTTCAAGCATGTTTACAAATTTACCACACTAGAGCCTAGAGTCTAACACACGCATACACTGGTGGATCTACATCGGAGGTACTGGAGGGCGGGGTCCCCAGTGAATTTAAAAATATATATTATTATACTTAAAAAAAAAAATTAAAACGTTGTATCCGAACTCCTTATAATTGTGCCCCCAGTGAATTATAATCCTGGATCCGCTAGTGCATGCATATACTCTTATAGAAATGAAAGACTTTGATCCAAGCTCCCAACTAACTCTCATAGACACTGACCCATAATAGACCCAACTAAAAGTCCTAATAGATATTTTCTTCACCAAAACCTATAAGAAAAGATGTAGGACAGAGAAGTAGAGGGATCAATTTCAAAGTCTTTATATTGGTCTATGGCTCTCTGACCCAACCCCTTAGATTTTGTGGGGCTGGTAGCTGACCACATTGTGGCATGGCCATCTTCCTGCTGCCCTCATTGAGCTCCTTTTTCTCCTTTCCCTTTCATACACATCTGGCATCAAATATTGGAGGAAGTATCCATTGACATCAACAAGATTCCAAGGTCCATATGGGTGGGGATATTTTTATGTATCTGTCTCTTGTGAATGTGACTGGCCAGCCACCTTCACTCTTTGATGCTTCTCCTTCATGACTACTAGTATAAAATTGAATGAATTGGAATCAATATATAATAAGTTATTGAATATATGTATTTGTGTGCTTAAAAGTGGAATTAAAGCAGATAAAGTCATATTAGAAAATTTTAAACATGTTGATGCAAAGTATTTAGCGCTATTTGATTAAGCACAATCAATCTCATTTAATCCTCCCGGATTTGTAATAGCCATTGGTGGTTGATTACAAATATGAGTATGATTGCCAATTGATTAAGCACAATCATCTATCAGCCATATATTGCTAGAAGCAACCTTTTCCCATTATGGCTTGTTCATTTTTTCAATTATCAATACAGAATTCTCTCTCTTAGTGCCATGGAGTCTAGTCCCGATATACTAAAAACTACTAAGGCTAGTCAATATATGGCTGAACTTCGTGCCATGGAGTCTAGTCCCGCTAAACTTAGCCCCGCGGAATCTAATTCCGCGGAACTTTGCACCACAGAGCCTAGTACCACTGCTAGGAGTTTGCCCGAAGCAAAACTCGACGTTGAGGCATTGCCTCGTGAAGCCTAGCTCCGCAACTAGCAGTTTGCCCAAAGCAAATTAATTAGATTTACGGAGCTTCACCCCAAACCTTCACGAGGGGGATTTCCTCCTTCACCCCGGTTAATAGGCCCGAAAATATCGTGGGAAGTCGATGGTGCCAATATTGTCAAGATTTTTCCTGAAGCAAAATTTGGTAGCGACATAGCCCTACCCTGACAGTCCCGTAGAGGCTTAGCATTTTGCCAGAAGCAAAAAATATGACTGGAACTTAGCCTCGCCATAGCATCATAATTTTTTTGTTTCTAACGTCGCCTTTTTGGCACAGGAACATTATCTCTTCCTAAATTGAAAATTGTAATATATCAATACAAGATGACAATTAAAATTCATCATTTACATGTTGTAAACCAGATGTTACACATGATTAATTCTTTCTTCTTTTTTGTAGAACCTGAAGTTGCGAATCTCCTTTATTGTGATTCTCTTAGCTAGATTTAGCGTCGCGCCAACACGCAGCCTCTTGAATGATATTAAAGACATCATAAACCAGCACTAACATGTTACGTGAAGATTGATGTTGATCATTCCCGAAGAACCTGAAATGCTACTCTCATTTTGAGTTTGCACATGCAATCACAAAAATATGATGCAACAAATAGTGGCCACTGTTGCCGGTTTTTCATTACAAAGCAGCTTCATGTCATTGTCCAAAATTACAAAAACAAAAGAATCAAAATTTCAAAAATCTAAACAGAGAATGGCAATATTATTCTTCTGCACAGATCAAGTTACCATTATTGACAGAAACAAGGCCTCAAATACAAATGAGAGATTAAAGTCGGACTTAACAAGAGCCCTCCAACCACTACCAGACCTAAATTTAAACTATGCTCTGTGTTCAACATAGGATCCAGAAATACCTGAGGTGCCAGAAGGGTAACCTGCAGATGTAGCAAATTCTACAAGTTACCCGCGTTTCATAAGGCTTTCATGAACGAAGGAACAAGTAATTCTACAAGTTTAATCAAGGGATTGAACGCTTAACTAATACTATTTGAGTATTAGAGGACCTCTCCACAATTATCTTGATTTCGGGTAACTAATAGTTCTAAATCAGTGCATAAATCAGTCAACAGTTAGAAAATTGGTCTCCCCACAAATATGAGGAACAGTTAGAAAATTGGTCTCTCTACAAATAGGAGGAAAATCGAAAGCTACATATGCAGCTGGTTTCTTGCATTTGCTTGATCATAACATTATAATAAAGAAAGTTTAGGTATCAAAGTTTATGATAGCAAAGTGAACATAACAAGAGATTAGGATATCATAGTGAACAATAGCCAAAGTTACAAAATACTTTTGTGCAAATCAGACTTGAATTGAATACAAGGTAAAGGATACCTCTAAACCCTCCCCTGCAGATGTAGCTATCTAAAGACCAAAACAATGTAAGCTTCGTCTAGCAACCAAATTTAGGCTAAAATTGTACTAACTCGCGATTGACCGATAAAATAAGTAGTTGAATAAACAACCATAGTCATCGTTTACATGAATTATAACTAAGATGTTCAACCACAAGTACTTTTATGGTATCAGAACCAAAGACAGTGTTATGTTCTTGTATCAGGCTGACTGAGTATTAATCTTGGTCGGTGCAGTTATATTTCGGCCATTTTAATGGTGATATCCAAGTGGGGTCTTCTTTAGATTTAGGTTTCAGCGATGCCAGAGTTTCCCTATAAAGGGAGGAATAAATTTCTGGAGCTACAGGATCGGAATAGTCTACAGGGCCTCCTCCTTTCTTGCCATTATGGATGTCGAATATCGTCTTCTTGCATTCTTCAGTTTCGATGTCATAGCACTGTAACTTTTGACGATCGCAAAGCAAGATGCACCTTCCATTTCGAATTACCAATTTGGGAACGGGAAGAATGGATTCTGCAGGAAATGTGGTTGGATGGGCGATACTATGAATTTTTTTCCACAACTGTTTTGTTGACAGCTCCCATATATCAGTGGTAGTAGCATCGCAGGCAGCATTAACAAACCAGAGTGTGTCTCCGTGTCCGTTCATGATATATCGTCGTTGACATTGATACTGATGGTCGGAGAGTACGGCAGACGGTGGAGCAAGTACTCCAAACTTGTCATTTTTGAGATCAAAGGAAAGCAGAACATCGTCTGTTAAGGTCATCCAGTACAGTAACCCACCGTTTGCCGATGCAGAATATGCTGCTTTAGGAGCATAGGGAGGATCATCAACTTGTCGCCAAGAACTGGTGCCAATAGTAAAGACTTCGCACCCTACACTTTCTTCGTAAATTTCAAATTCGTCGTCAAGAGAGAATGAGCGGTAGAACATGCGGACGATTTTGTATGAGTTGGTTGTCGGGTCAAGCCCGAATCCGATATGCTGGTAAACGTCGTCGTCGATAGGCATGTTGTCGCTGCAATTAAAAGGCACAAATAGGGTCTCTCTAGTGCCAGGATTGCATACCCAGATACTTTTTTGTGAAATGAGAAGTACCAATCCGTCACAATCGTATTGGCACACCGATGTTTTAGCTTCGTGATCTCTTTCGATGGAAAATTCAACCAAGGGCTTTGGAGCGACCAAGGGCTCGGGCTCCGAAGCTTCTTCCTCCTTGAAGGAAAACAAACGCATGCTCCCGCGAAACTTCGACGCCGGTGTTCCATAGGGGTCGTGGTTGGTCACGATAAGGATGCGAGGGGGACTCTTTCTCGCTTCCAGCAGCTGCAACTCGATGAAATAAGGCTGAGAGATGAGGTGTTCCCACGACTTGCAGACGGACCGAAATCGTAAGATGGACTTCACTGGCAGTTTCGAAAGTATGACACAGATGACGTCGTGGGGTAGTGGTAGGCGAGGATAGGAGGAGGACGACGCCGACGCCGACGTGATCTCCTCCATTCTTCTTCTCTTCTTTGAAGAGCAACTACTCCCGTCGTCACCCACAGTAATCATATGATAATTAGCTCTACCACCTCCACTCATATTAATTTCTCTCTCCCTGCAGTAGTAACGTAAATAAATTTAAAGATAGGAGGAAGAATTAATTTGATGCTAATAGAAATTAAACGGCTGCCTGTCTGAGCTGGCTCATAGAAATATATCTTCACATACCTTGGTTGGTTTGGTTAGACTGATGGCAGAATTCCCCCAGTTCTTCTGTTGAGCAATAGCGAAACCACAGATCCTCTTCCTTCCTTCCATCCTTCCTTGCGTAACCTAATAATGACAAAGTATTATAAGAATAGGATCCATAAGTAGTTAGGGGAATATTGATAATATATATTTTAAGGAAAACAAACAAACTGCTCAATCTGCTTATTTTTCGGTTTTAAATTTCTAATCCGAATCTCATTCCTGTTTGGTTTTAAGTCTGGACCTGATTTTGTATTGTAAAATATTAGGTTAACGACGTGTGTATATATGATAAAATAACCTAATCTGGAAATTGCTGTGATGGTTTTATGAAATGTCCATAATTATATATTTCCACGTTAAGTATTCCAAGATTCCTTTTACATGTTCTGTATTTACAAAATTAATACCATAACTACCCCTCCGCACAAACTCAGATTTGGATTGCGATTCTCGTCGTCTTCTTCTTCTTCACGGAAGATCTGAATTTCATTGCTCTCATCTTCAGCAGATATCGCAAAGATCGTTCGTAGGTCACCATATTTTTTTTCAGTCGAACTCCGATCATCGCTCATCTTCTTCTTCTTCTTCTTTTCCGACAATTAGGTCAATTATGGAGAGAAGATCTTCTTCTTCTTTTCCATAAGAGTTAGCATCGTTTTGAAAGAAAAACGAAAACTCTTGATTCTTTATCCATGTTAAATTTCTTTCAACAAAATAAAAAAATAAAAAATTAGGTTTCTGTCAACTGTTCTCCGTCGATATAACACGAAGAATAGTCATTCTCCTGTATTTTAACAAGGAGAATGCCATTCTCCGTGTAAATTATGCATTCTCCGTGTTTCTAACACGGAGAATGGCATTCTTCGTGTTTCTAACACGGAGAATGACCATTCTCCTGT
The DNA here is from genome assembly GCA_029216955.1 of Iris pallida. Lineage (NCBI taxonomy): Eukaryota > Viridiplantae > Streptophyta > Magnoliopsida > Asparagales > Iridaceae > Iris > Iris pallida. The sequence goes on along the minus strand of JANAVB010034019.1, from coordinate 550,338 downwards.
GTTTTAACATTTGAATGACCATTCTCCGTGTAATTTAGCATGGAGAATGACCATTCTCCGTGTACTTTAGCACGGAGAATGTCATTCTTCATACAAAATTACACAGAGAATGGTCATTCTCCTACGTTTTAACACTGGGAATGGCCATTCTCCGTGTAAATTAACACGGAGAGTGCCATTCTCCTGCGTTTTAACACTGGAATGACCATTCTCCGTGCTAAATTACACGAAGAATGACCATAATTTTTCGTGCTGAATTACACAGAGAATGACCATAATTCTCCATGCTAAATTACACGAAGATTGGTCCGTGTAAATTAAGACGGAGAATGGCCATTCTCCATGTAATTTAGCACCATTCTCCGTGTAAATTAAGATGGAGAATGTCATTCTCCGTGTAATTTAGCACAAAAAATGGCCATTCTCCGTGTTAATTAAGACATAGAATGCCATTCTCTATGTTACTGTAGTGTCCTGTCCCGCAAAGTCAATCGGAGGAATCGGAACGCCGACGGCGTTGGAACTTAGCCTTGCAACGGCTACTCGAAGGCTCGTTCGGTCGCGGCGACTCCTCGCTCAGGTGGGGTAGTTTCGGTGAACTTGCCTCATCTTAGCATTCACTTAATAACGCGCATGTTTTCAACTTGCACAGGTAGGCTAATCTAAAAAACTACGAACGTACATAGCTAAGGGATTAATTCCGACGAGTCGGAATGTCTTAGAACATGGAAAATTGTCCCACGGTCTTCATAGAAGTTGGCTCAGCGTGCTTTCAAATGACACTCGATCCTTCGATCCCGTGGCTTGGGAGAAGAAAGTTGGCTTAAGTTGCTAAGTTGTTCCGACACTTGAAATAGCCTAAGTTACAGGCGTCGCCTGCGTGAATGCTTGGTAAAGCATGTACGGTCCTGTCGTTTTGTCCCAACGCTTGTATTGACCTAAGTCATAGGCGTCGTCCGTATGAATGCTTAATAAAGCATGCACGGTCCTGTCCCGCAAAGCTTGGCATAGCCTTCGCACGGTCCGCAAGTTAAGTCGTCTTGCATGGCTGTTGGCTTAAGTTTAGGCACCCAAGAGTTGGTTGTTCAAGTCAACCCCGTGCATAGAACGTTCCCTCGATGCGTAGCTCGGCGTAGCCTTTGCTCGTCGAGTCATTGCCGAGTAAGTTAGACAAGAGTTGTGCTGGTCGAAGCCATTTCTAGCATTGTCCCGCTCTATCTACTGTTGTCAAGTCACGTAGTCCCTTGAGAACAAGGCTCATCGTATAAGTATATGACTTGAACGATAGCGTCGCCTATAGAACCAGGTCTGTCTGAGGCACGAGCTACGATGGATCTAGTAAAGATTATGCCACGATCAAAGGAAGTCCACGCGACTTGTTGCACACGAGATCGGTCCCGCTACTTGGGAGTCTCGCTATGTCATGATATGTCCCGCACACGATATCGGTCCCGCTACTTGGGAGTCTCGCTATGTCTTGATAAGTCCTGCACACGAGATCGGTCCCGCTACTTGGGAGTCTCGCTATGTCTTGATATGTCCCGCACACGATATCGGTCCCCCGGCTTGGGAGTCTCGTTAAGTCTCGATAGAAAGAAGGAAAGCATGGTCATGTTAAGGAAGGACTGGATAGATCGAGTTGAGACTTGCTTATGGTCATTGGACAACTTGTCGACAAGGTGTAGTCTTCTCGAATGATTGCCAAGGCGCCGGGATCATTCGCCCGGAGGAAGCGAGTTGCGGCTCAAAGCAGGATGCAGGATAATCGTATGGGAGTATCGGCGCTTCCGGGCTAGCTACCCATTGGAAGGGCGGTCCGATACCCCCGTCGAGCCGTGTCTAAGATAGCTTGACATTGCTAGTGACCACTCATGTAGATGTGTCGGCAGATAGCAGCACACCGCGTGTATGCCTTTGGATTGGGTCTAGAGCTTGAATGCGGGTCTAGTCGGTAATACAAGGTCTGGGCCTAAGATTGGGCTGCAGCATAGGCACCGTGCTTGGCACGATAGATGGCATCGGGATATTCATGGAATCAACACTATGTTTTACAAGTCTTGTCTAAGTTAGCAAATGAGTCGATCAGGAAGGCCGCAAGGCGGTAGCATGATAAGTCTTGATATATTGCGAGGCGCAGCCTCAATCTTGAAGCACGAACTAGTCTAAGCAAGGTCTAGAGGCACGACCTGCACGAGTCGTCCCGTTGTCATCTTTGGCATTTGAATTGTTGGCACGAGAATTGGTCTAGTGATCTTGAGTTTAATACAAAGTCTTGGCACGGCCGAGTTCGCATAAGTTGCTCCTCGGCGAATCATTGTCTCGAATATGTTAAGTTACGAATAGAATACGGCACGACCCTGCCGTCCCGAGCTTGAAGTTTGGTCAAGTACCTAGGCGATGAGGCACTGCCTCGATTGAAATACACGTTGACTTGATAGCACGACTATAACGTCGCATAACGAGTTAGTTAGACGTCAAGTCTTAAAATTGATCCTAAGACAATACTAGAAAGACAATCGTAAAGGGACTTGTAAGCTGCACAAAGTAAATGAACGTGTCAGTTTTGTATGGGTGGACGAGGAGCTCACTCCACCAGTACAGTTGAGTACTGACACCCACACAGTGGTCATGTACAGGCACAGGTAGAAGCTTGTGGCGTGGAGCTCGTTTGGATGCGTCGAGGCACGGAGTTCCTTGGCGATTCGAAGCGTGCGGCCGCGTGGAATCAAAGACTCATACGGGACATAATGTATGGACATCGCCTTCCGAAGCTTCCGCTGGCTCAAGCATTGTAATTGAGAGATGAAAGAGAGCAGAGTGACTTGTAAATGAGAGAAAAGTGAGCACGAGAGACTTATAATTTGGCCTTGTGCCCACAAATGTAATCTTGTATTCAATATCAATAAAGAGCTTCTTTTGAATGACTTATGTTCATGTGTGCTTGTTCTAAATTTCCGCTGCATGTTTCAATATTTCTGCTTGGGACTGTTGTGCGATGACCCTGTCGCCGTCGATGTAATCGGTCGTTATGGAACTGCCTTGCACGAGCGCAATCTAGGCTCGTACGGCATCACGCCTTAGCGAGGACGATCGCTCCTACGGAAGCGGGGTGTGACATAATGGTATCAGAGCATGGCTTTACATCCTTGGACTATCGATTGAATTCTTTAACTCTGTTATTTTAGCAAACTCTGAATTGTTGCTTCCGCAAAGTTGATATCGTTGGTGTGCTCTCTATCAAATATCCCACGGGATGTCCATACAATAAGTCTATTTATTTTGTAAAACGTAGGAGAATAATTTTTGTCAAAGAAACGAAAAGATGGTTTGCGTAAGCACGGTTGGCTAAGTCGGGCTGGACATATACACCAAAGTTGCGTCGACCTTAGAAAAGTCGAGTGCGAGAATTGAATAGTGTTGAGCAAGAATGAGTTGAACTCGATTGAGTAAAATGAGATGACTATCGATAGGGGTGCTATCGAACGGCGATATTGTCGATGCGATATAGATGAGCGTGCTTGGAAGTAGAGGAATGGTTCTAACGGGATTCGAAGAAGTCGATTTTGATTCGAATGATAGTTTTGAGGATTTGTTGAATAACTTTATTCCTGAGTAGTGTATGCGATAGTCTCAGGAATGTCAAATGATGCAAATTAAGGAAATACATTGGTCGATGACTTAAGATAGACGGATGAATAATACGCGAATTTGGGTTTGAGAAAATTGATGTCGTGAATGATTCGAGCGATAATGATCAAAATTGATTTTGAATGTCGAGGAGATTATCCAGTCGAACGATGGCATCATTCGTACGACTCGAAATTGGTTGCAAAGAAAGATCGTCAGGTTACGCGTATCGTCGATGGTATTAAGGCGTATCAAAGATCGATATGCGATAACTCGGGGGTACTCTGACTCGGTGAATGACGATCGTGTAAGTGTTATTGTTCGGTTAGATGCTATGGTTAGGATTTTGATCGAGATGAATGTTGGATGAAAATGAAAGTGACTTGATGGTTACGCAGATAACCACAGCGTCGACATTCTTGTCTTGCGCGAGCGCAACTCTAGCCTAGCACATGCGTCGCATCGGATTTTGGGCGATCGTTCCGCGTGAGCGTTGACATGGTGATTCATGTCGCGGGAATGATCGAACTCGAAAAATCAGGACGCGACAATGTTGATTGTCTCAACTTGTTGGTTTGATATGAAGGAAAAATTCGGGGATGTTTGGACTTGCAATTGATGATTGAATAAACTTGAGGATTGAGTAGGTCCAATCCGCGCATCGAAAATGAATTAGTCTAGACGCAAAACAAGAGTTACGTCCCGATAAGGATAATTATCCCGCGGGAACGTGTATGGTGATTCATGTCTACCGTGGATAATCTGACTCGCGTGAGATCGTGGCACAACATATTGTTAAGCTTGACGACCTTATGATCGATTACGCGAATTGGAATAGATGATTTAGGAAATTTGAAATATGAATTATGGTTTAGCGATGAATTATGTCGTAGCATGCTTGACTTAAGAATGATCGACAGGCGGATTATGTCGAACTTGTTCGAAAGATAGACTATGCGAAATGGCTTGATGAACGGAGTGATATTGATATGTCAAGGAGTTGGTGGAAACGTGAGTTATCATAGAATGGCTTTGCTGAATGACTCAAACCCCGTGCGACGAATATTGGAATGTGTGTAGAAAATCGATGCTCGATGTTTAGAAATCAAAGTGATACGAGCTTGGATAGAAAACCCCGTACTATCCATTTGGTTTGACCTTAGGATGGGGTCAGTATTGATATCGTTGTTTGGGAACTATGATTCCAATACTGACGGAAAGACATAGCCTAGCGGTTAGGCAGACGTCCGAGTGCGAAGTGGTAGGATTTGTGGAGGCACCACTCGCAAGTATCGGTTGACATGCATGTATATCAGGGACGCCTGAATATGTGTACGATCCGACTCGAGTGGTGATGGCGGATTCTCTATCACGAGGCTTGGCTGAAATGCATATATTTTGGGGACGCCTGGGATATGTGCACGATCCAACTAAGTAAAACGTTAAATCAAGTGAGACTTGAGGAATAGAAAAGTGTCGAGGATTTTGAAATCATATTAAAGGAATGATTGAGAGTAGCACGAGCGTGGCTCGAATTTGAGGAATGCATAGGAGAAATATGTGCGAGAAATATAGGATATTGAATAAGTGATAAGTCGATAAGTGTACTCAGTTAGTTTCGAGGATGAAACTTTTTTTGAGTGGTGTATGATGTAGTGTCCCGTCCCGCTCAGTCAATCGGACGAATCGAAATGCCGACGGCATTCGAACTTAGCCTTGCAACGGCTACTCGAAGACATCGCTCGGTCGAGGTGACCGCTCGCTCAGGTGGGATAGTTTCGGTGAACTTGCGTCATCTTAGCCTTCACATAATAAATCGCATATTTTCAACTTGCACAAGTAGGCTTGATAATAAAAGAGACGAATCCACATAGATAAGAGAATAATCCCGACGGGTCGAATTGAGTTAGAATATGGAAAGGTCCAACGGTCGACTTAGAGTTGCTGCACGGCGTGCTTTGAAAATGACACTCGATCCTTCGTCCCGTGGCTTGGAAGAAGGAAAGTTGGTTGAGTAGACGAAGTTATGATCGTAGCCTAAGTCATAGGTGTCGCTCGCATAAATGCTTCATAAAGCATGCACGGTCCTATCATCCAAGGCTTGGCATAGCTATGGCTTGCCCCATGAGTTAAGTTGCATTGAGCGGCTTGTGACCTAAGTCTAGGCACCCGATTGACTTGGTCATTCAAGTCGAATGCGTGCACGGCACGATCCGTAAAGGCAAAGCTTGATGCAGCCCTTGCTCGTTAAGTTGTTACGAAGTTAAGTTATGCAAAGTTATACCGGTCGACCTAAGAATTACAAGTACCATCCCGCTCTTTCGTGGTTTGTCAAAGTTAAGTAGTCCCACGATCTCAAGGCCCGTCGACTTGGACAGGAGTGTCGCGTAGAGCACGATTGGCCTAAGGCACGATGCATGGACTTAGTGTTTAAGGCAAGGACCACACTGGATTCAAGTGAGTTTTGGAGAAAGGACTATCAAATAGGCATTCATGAGTTGAATAAAATGATATGGTAACATGGAAGGAATGCTCGCGACCGTAGGTCATCGAGGGGTCTCAAGGATAAAAGTTCTGAACGTGGTTTTAAAAGAGAGGGTAACACTGAAGGAAGAATGACTGTGTGAGACGTCAGTTTGAGTCAGGGTCTTGCATGGTCATTGGACAACTTGTCGACAAGGTAGAGTTTTTCCGTAACGGCAACCCAGGGCCATGGGACCGTTTCGTCCAAGAAAGGAAATACGGTGATAGCTGTACTGACTCGATAGCACCGGGTTAGTCGGAGACTTCCAGGGGGCTAGCTACCTTGCGCTGGAAGGGTCCCGGCCAACCGCAAGCTATGTGTCCAAGATAGCTTGTTATGCTAGTGACCTCATATGGATGAGTCGGCATGGGCGGCGATCCGCGTATATGCCTTTGGACTGAGTCGAGTATTAGGTGAAGTGAATCAAGAGTCGAGTCGAATGCGTGCTCGATCAGAAGACAAGATTTGGGCCTAAGATTTGGCTGCAACGAAGACACCGTGCTTCGACACGAGTTGTGGCGTCGAGTCCTATGTTGTCGGCATATAAGTTGCATAGTTATGGTTTGAGTTGTCATGAGTTTAAGTCAGGAGATGCCGCATGGCAAAGTTGGTCGAGTGACACTTAGTTCACAAGTTGGATGGGTCAGTTGATGATTTAGTAACAAAGGGCCACGAGGCGGCAAGGGCAGCGAGGCGGCGATATGATCCAGTCTCATTGAGTTATGAGGCACGGCCTCAGCAAGGGTTTGTAGCACGGTCACACGGAAATGGAGCCTCATCACGTAGTTGCGTTTCTGATTTTAAGCCGTAAGGCAAACATGACTCGATAGGTTAACGTTGTTGGCACGAGCAGGGTCTTGAGGCAAGGTATGAGTTAACGTTGTCGTTGCACGTACGAGATGGTCTAGAGACACGGAATAGGCCAAGGCGTCGGTCCTAAAACTGATCCTAAGGCAAGAGTAGAAAGACAATCATAAAAGGGACTAAGTTGCACAAAGTAAATCAAACGTGTCGGTTTTGTATGGGTGGGCGAGGAGCTCATTCTACCAGTACAGTTGAGTACTGACACCCAAATAGTTTCCATGTGCAGGCACAGGTAGAAGCTAATGGCGCGGAGCTCGCTTGGATGCGTCAAGGCACGGAGTTCCTTGGCGATTCGAAGCGTGCGGCCGCATGGAGTAAAGACTTATACGGGACATAATGTATGGACGTCGCCTTCCGAAGCTTCCGCTGGTTCAAGACTTGTATTGAGAGATGAGAGAGAGCTGAGTGACTTGTAATATGAGATGAGTGAGATTGAGTGAGCTTGAGAGACTTGTAATCTTGGCCTTGCGCCCTATTGTAATCTTTGTTCCAATATCAATAAAAGAGTGTTTTGTAATGACTTGTGTTTACTTTCTAAATTTTGCTGCTATTATTCAATATCTCTGTTTGGGACTTCTGTGCGACGACCCCGTCGCAGCCGCTGAAATCAGCCGTTATGGAATCCGCCTTGCACGAGCGCATTCTAGGCTCGTGCGGCATTCGCCTTAGCGAGGACGATCGCTCCTATGGGAGCGGGGCGTGACACAGAGTGAATTGTAAATGAGAAAAAAGTGAGCTTGAGAGACTTGTAATCAGGACCTTGCGTCCAATTATAATCTTATTGTTCAATATCAATAAAGAGCACTTTTGAATAACTTGTGTGTTGTTTCTAAATTTTTGCTGCATGTTTCAATGGTTCTGATTGGGACTTCTATGCGACGACCCCGTCGCAGCCGCTGTAATCGGCCGTTATGAAACTGCCTTACACGAGCGCAATCTAGGCTCATGCGGCATCACGCCTTAGCGAGGACGATCGCTCCTACGGGAGCGTGACGTGACAAATAGGCCATCCAAGTGGGGTGCCATTCAAATTTTTTCAACTATTAGTATATGTTAATCTATCAACTATAAATGACTATCAATACTTTTAGATCCTCATGTATCATTAGCCGCCAATAACTCTCAACACCAACGTCTACCACGCTATGAAAACGGTCGGAGATTCGCCCTCCGCCGTTAGGAGGATCCCCGATGCTATGGACTGCGGCCCAGCCACGTTGAACTAAGCCTAACACTGGACACAGTATCGCATGAAGCGAAAATCAAAATTGATCAAGTTACTAACTCCGTAGATTGAAGTAGCCTTATTGAATGGCATAGCTCTGCGGCACCGAAGTATCACCTGAAGCAATAACCAAAATTGACTAAGTCATTAGTTTCGTCGAATGGAACAACCTCACGGTCAGGGGGAGCTCCGCTAAAATGTATCCTCGCTGCTAAAAACTACTAAGGCTAGTCTTGCAGAATTTAGCCCCAACTTAGTGCCATGGAGTCTAGTCCCGCTAAACTTAGCCCCACGGAATCTAATTCCGCGAAACTTTGCACCACAGAGCCTAGCACCACTGCTAGGAGTTTGCCCGAAGCAAAACTCGACGTTGAGGCATTGCCTCGTGAAGCCTAGCTCCGCAACTAGCAGTTTGCCTAAAGCAAATTAATTAGATTTAGGGAGCTTCACCCCAAACCTTCACGAGGGGGATTTCCTCCTTCACCCCGGTTAATAGGCCCGAAAATATCATGGGAAGTCGATGGTGCCAATATTGTCAAGATTTTTCCTGAAGCAAAATTTGGTAACGACATACCCCTACCCTGACAGTCCCGTAGAGGTTTAGGGTCCGTTTGGATATTCTTTCTTAAATTTTGTTCTGAAAGCAGTTTTCTGAAAGTAAGTTATAAAGTTGCTTTCTGAGTAGAGTTTTTTTGAGTTTGCGTTTGGTTAGTTTCATCTAGAAAGTGATCTAAATTTTTTTTTTGGAGATTCTGTTTGGTAAAATATTTTTAAAGTGATTTTCTTAACGGTATTTACACTATTTTTTGTGTCCATTTATGTCCCATAAAACATTTTTTGTATCCACACACGTGTCCATCTATGTCCCATAAATTTGTATCCAACACACGTGTCCATCTATGTCCCATAAATTTGTATCCGACGTATTTTTGTATCCAACACAGGTCGCAGTCGAGTAGAGGCTCGTCACCGTCGTTCTCAAGCGGAGGAGGACTCGACTCCGCCGCGGGTCGCAGTCGAGCAGAGGCTTGTCACCGTCGTTCTCGAGCGGAGGAGGACTCGACTCCGCCGCGGGTTGCAGTTGAGCAGAGGCACGTCACCGTCGTTCTCGAGCGGAGGAGGAACTCGACTCCGCCGTGGGTCGCAGTCGAGCAGCTCGTAACCGTCGTTCTCGAGCGTAGTAGGAACTCGATTCCGCCGCGGGTCGCAGTCGAGCAGCTCGTAACCGTTGTTCTCGAGCGGAGGCTCGTCACCGTCGTTCGTCACCACCGCGCTCGAGTCGGAGGAGGCGGCCGAGCTCGAGGAGTTCGAAGAGGGAGGAGGAGCCATTGCCGATGCCGATGCCGATGGTTGGATGGCTCCGGTCGTTGAGGAAGGAAGGAGGCGGAGGAGAGGAGGAAGGGAGAACGAAGGAGGCGGATGAGAGGAACTGGTCACCATCTCAAAAAAAAATGAAAATGAGGAGAGAGATTCGTTGGAATGTGTGAAAATTGAGATCGTGTGGGAGGGTTGGTGTGTGGGTCCCGCCAAACTATGGAGAACAAATTCAGAAAACTCTCTTTTCTTGCTCTCCGAAAGTAGGTTTTAAACGAAGGTTTTGGAGATAATTTTTTGAAATTTTTTTCCCAAACCATTGTAGCCAAACACACTTTCTAGTTGACTGTAGCTTTAAGTTTGGAAAACTGCGTTAAAAAGAACAACCAAACAGGCCCTTAGCATTTTGCTAGAAGCAAAAAATATGACTAGAACTTAGCCTCGCCATAGCATCATAATTTTTTTGTTTCTAACGTCGCCTTTTGGGCACAGGAAAATTATCTCTTCCTAAATTGATTCCTAAACAAACAGTTTATCAATTCACGAGAACCTGAAGTTCACAAGAACCTGAAAATTGTAATATATCAATACAAGATGACAATTAAAATTCATCATTTACATGTTGTAAACCTGATGTTACACATGATTAATTCTTTCTTCTTTTTTGTAGAACCTGAAGTTGCGAATCTCCTTTATTGTGATTCTCTTAGCTAGATTTAGCATCACGCCAACACGCAGCCTCTTGAATGGTATTAAAGACATCATAAACTAGCACTAACATGTTACGTGAAGTTTGATGTTGATCATTCCCGAAGAACCTGAAATGCTACTCTCATTTTGAGTTTGCACATGCAATCACAAAAATTTGATGCAACAAATAGTGGCCACTGTTGCCGGTTTTTCATTACAAAGCAGCTTCATGTCATTGTCCAAAATTACAAAAACAAAAGAATCAAAATTTCAAAAATCTAAACAGAGTATGGCAATATTATTCTTCTGCACAGATCAAGTTACCATTATTGACAGAAACAAGGCCTCAAATACAAATGAGAGATTAAAGTCGGACTTAACAAGAGCCCTCCAACCACTACCAGACCTAAATTTAAACTATGCTCTGTGTTCAACATAGGATCCAGAAATACCTGAGGTACCAGAAGGGTAACCTGCAGATGTAGCGAATTCTACAAGTTACCCGCGTTTCATAAGGCTTTCATGAACGAAGGAACAAGTAATTCTACAAGTTTAATCAAGGGATTGAACGCTTAACTAATACTATTTGAGTATTAGAGGACCTCTCCACAATTATCTTGATTTCGGGTAACTAATAGTTCTAAATCAGTGCATAAATCAGTCAACAGTTAGAAAATTGGTCTCCCCACAAATATGAGGAACAGTTAGAAAATTGGTCTCTCCACAAATAGGAGGAAAATCGAAAGCTACATATGCAGCTGGTTTCTTGCATTTGCTTGATCATAACATTATAATAAAGAAAGTTTAGGTATCAAAGTTTATGATAGCAAAGTGAACATAACAAGAGATTAGGATATCATAGTGAACAATAGCCAAAGTTACAAAATACTTTTGTGCAAATTAGACTTGAATTGAATACAAGGTAAAGGATACCTCTAAACCCTCCCTAACCTGCAGATGTAGCTATCTAAAGACCAAAACAATGTAAGCTTTGTCTAGCAACCAAATTTAGGCTAAGATTGTACTAACTCGCGATTGACCGATAAAATAAGTAGTTGAATAAACAATAGTTATCGTTTACATGAATTATAAGTAGAGAAAATTTGAGTGGCACCCCACTTTTTTTACGCTTATTTAAGGTGCACCCCACAAGTACTGTTATGGTATCAGAAACAAAGACAGTGTTATGTTCTTGTATCAGGCTGACTGAGTATTAATCTTGGTCGGTGCAGTTATATTTCGGCCATTTTAATGGTGATATCCAAGTGGGGTCTTCTTTAGGTTTAGGTTTCAGCGATGCCAGAGTTTCCCTATAAAGACAAGAATAAATTGCTGGAGCTACAGGATCGGAATAGTCTACAGGTCCTCCTGCTCCTCCTTCCTTGCCATTATGGATGTCGAATATCGTCTTCTTGCATTCTTCAGTTTCGATGTCATAGCACTGTAACTTTTGACGATCGCAAAGCAAGATGCACCTTCCATTTCGAATTACCAATTTGGGAACGGGAAGAATGGATTCTTCAGGAAATGTGGTTGGATGGGCGATACTATGATTTTTTTTCCACAACTGTTTTGTTGACAGCTCCCATATATCAGTGGTAGTAGCATCGCAGACAGCATTAACAAACCAGAGTGTGTCTCCGTGTCCGTTCATGATATATCATCGTTGACATTGAGACTGATGGTCGGAGAGTACGGCAGACGGTGGAGCAAGTACTCCAAACTTGTCATTCTTGAGATCAAAGGAAAGCAGAACATCGTCTGTTAAGGTCATCCAGTACAGTAACCCATCGTTTGCCGATGCAGAATATGCTGCTTTAGGAGCATAGGGAGGATCATCAACTCGTCGCCAAGAAGTGTTGCCAATAGTAAAGACTTCGCACCCTACACTTTCTTCGTAAATTTCAAATTCGTCGCTTGTGTAATAGAACATGCGGACGATTTTGTATGAGTTGGTTGTCGGGTCAAGCCCGAATCCGATATGCTGGTAAAAGTCCACCTCGATAAGCATGTTGTCGCTGTAATCATAAGGCAGAAATAGAGTTAAACTTTGATACAGCCGGCTGTATCAAAGTTTTGATACAGCCGGTGTATGACAGGTGGGCCCCTCCTATATATATTTGGTTACACGGTTTACGAAAAATAGGTGGGGCCCACCTGTCATACAGCCGGCTGTATCAAAACTTTGATACAGCCGGCTGTATCAAAGTTTTCTCCGCAGAAATAGGGTCTCTCTAGTGCCAGGATTGCATACCCAGATATTAAATTGTGAAATGAGAAGTACCAATCCGTCACAATCGTATTGGCACACCGATATTTTAGCTTCGTGATCTCTTTCGATGGAAAATTCAACCAAGGGCTTTGGAGCGACCAAGGGCTCGGGCTCCAAAGCTTCTTCCTCCTTGAAGGAAAACAAACGCATGCTCCAGTGAAACTTCGACACCAGTCTTCCATCGGGGTCGTGGTTGGTCACGACAAGGATGCGAGGGGGACTCTTTCTCGCTTCCAGCAGCTGCAACTCGATGAAATAAGGCTGAGAGATGAGGTGTTCCCACGACTTGCAGACGGGCCGAAATCGTAAGATGGACTTCACTGGCAGTTTCGAAAGTATGACACATATGACGTCGTGGGGTAGTGGTAGGCGAGGATAGGAGGAGGACGACGCCGACGTGATCTCCTCCATTCTTCTTCTCTTCTTTGAAGAGCAACTACTCCCGTCATCACCACCAGTAATCATATGATAATTAGCTCTACCACCTCCACTCATATTAATTTTAACGTAAATAAATTTAAAGATAGGATGAAGAATTAATTTGATGCTAATAGAAATTAAACGCCTGCCTGTCTGAGCTGACTCATAGAAATATATCTTCACATACCTTGGTTGGTTTGGTTAGACTGATGGCAGAATTCCCCCAATAAAAAACTAGTTCTGATGAGCAACAGATCCTCTTTCTTCCTTCCTTGCGTAACCTAATAATGACAAGAGTATTATTTATAGATAGATAAATAATAGTCAATATTATAGTAATAGTTAGGACTTGGGAATAAGAATAGGAATTGGAATAAGAATAGGATCCATAAGTAGTTAGGGGAATATTGATAATATATATTTTAAGGGAAAAAAACAAACAAACAAACTGCTCAATCTGCTTATTTTTCGGTTTTAAATTTGTAATCCGAATCTCTTTCCTGTTTGGTGTTAAGTCTGGACCTGATTTTGTATTGTAAAATATTAGGTTAACGACGTGTATATATATGATAAAATAACCTAATTATATGAAATCATTTTGATGTATCTTCGTCCAATTTTAATTTCGAGACTCATCATTTCATGCTGTTGTTTACCGTATAATTAAACAATTAAGGCTCAATTTGATATCATATATGATATCATTTTGGTGTTATCTTCTTTTTATTGTTTTTATAAATTTTTCTAAAAATATTGTTTTCAGTTTTTTTTTAATAGGCAATAAACATGTTTGACATATCTAAGTTGTTACTTGTTTTTAAACAAAAACATGACTGACAAGCAACAGTAATTTTTTATTTATAAATAAATAAATATTTTATTTATAAATAAATATTTTGCAAATTAAAACCAAATTTATTCATCTTTGAAGAACAACTACTCCCGTCATTGCTAGTAATCATAGCCCTACCACCTATACTCATAGGGGGCGTTTGGTTCAAGTTTTTGCGGCTTGGGAATGGGTTTTGAATTCTTTATCCATGTTTGGTATGTTTAGGATTGAGAATAAGAAGGGAATAGAAGGGGCTTAGGGGGGAAAGCTATTCCCATTGACTTGGGAAAGCTATTCCCAAGCCACCCCTTGGGAATAGATTTGCTTTCCTAGGCATGATGTTTGGCTATTTTGTTTGGACGGTTATACCCTCTTTTGATTTTCAAATTTTCAACTTCAATTCCAAACATGTAAATCATCATGAAATTAATGAAAGGGTATTAAAGGAAAACTAAATAAACTAATATTTCTATCCATTTGTAAACCAAACATGGAGATGAAAATTTTTAAATTTTTGAACTATCTATTCCCAACCTAACCAAACATGGATATGGGAATGTTGAATTCCTTTCCCATGGGAATGGAGAAATCCTATTTCTAGGAATACAAAAACTTGATCCAAACGATCCCATAGTACGTACACTAGTATAATCTTAAAAATATGAAGAAGAAGAAGAAGAATTGGATGCTGATATAGAAATTAAACGCCTCATAGAAATATATCTTCACATACCTTGGTTTGTTGGATGGATGGCAGAATTCTCCGCAAAAAAAAAAAAAAAGAAATTGTTCTGATGAGATCTTCCTTGTAATATATAATGACATAAAAGTAGTTGGGGATATTGATAACATATATTTTAAGCAAAAAAAAAAAAATACAGAATTTTGTTCAGATTTCCTCTTCATCTGTTTATTTGGGCTGTACAAGATCGAATGTGAGCCACATTTCATATTAGATAATAGGCAAGTAGGACCGAGGCTAATCTGTTTATTTTTTGGTTTTAAATTCGTGTACTCTCCAAACTGCCCAATTTGTTTAATTTTTCGGTTTTAAATTTGATTCCAATACTAATCCGAATCTCATTCGGGTTTACTTTTTTAAGTCTGGACCGACTTTGTATTAGAAAATATTGGGTTAATGACATATATGGAAAATAAGATTTTTTTTTAATTATAATAGTAAAAGCTTCTAACCTTATCAAAATATAATTAAAATATTTAAATTAAATTAAGATTTGTTACATATATATAATTCCTGACCACTTAGACCGTATGCATCTCTCTTAACCACTAGGCTAGAGCCTAGAGGACATTTGCCTATATATATATATATATATATATATATATATATATATAAAAAAAATATATATATATATATATATATATATATATATATATATATATATATATATTGTAAATGACCTCTAGCCTAGTGATTAAGAGAGATGCATGCGGTCCGAGTGATCAGGAGATCGATTCCCGGTGGGAGCCTCAGATTCACCCCCTACGATCCAGATTAAATTTATATTGTATGGGACAGATTAAATATATACATACAAAAATAGGAATAACAAATCTTTCCGTACAAAAATTTGAGAGAGAGAGAAAGGGAAACAAAAAAAATGAGAAAAAAAAATCGGAGAGACCTCTCCCTTCTCCCGCAACCTACCTCCTCCGCCTCCGCCTCCGCCTCCGCTCCTCCCGCGGCCTTCTCCTCCCGCGGCCGCGACGTCCTCCTCCCCCGACTCATCCGCCTCCGCTTATCCCACGGCCTTCTCCTCCCGCGACTGCGACCTCCTCCTCCCCTGACTCCTCCACCTCTGCTTCTCCCACGACCTTCTCCTTCTGCTCGAGTCGGATCGTTGGAAACTTGCTCTTTGGATCTGGCGCTCTATCTCCTCTCCTGCTCGGCGTCTCCGCTCCGCCGCCTACGCCTGCCAGCCCACCTTGCACTGGCTCTATGGAACATTGATTTTGTATATAAATTCAATTCACAGAAGCTCCTTCACTTGAGGGGATTCCGGTGCCTTGCGCTGGCCAGAATTCGTCTGTTGCCAATACCTACTGCAAGAATTGCATACAAAGAAACAATGAGACATTCTTGATTGTTACTTCTCAAAAATAGTTTCTAGCATTGACACTTGATCCTCGTTTGTAGACTGCAGTTATTTCAGTTGAAGATGGAATCTACCATGTATGGGAGCTTCTGGCCTCTCTTCGTCTTCCTGCCCTCTTGGAGGCGGTCCGCGACGTCAGACAAGTTCGGATACTGCAACAGAAGTGATCATCCCCCTGCCGGGTGTCCACAGGATCATGGCTACCCATGGTGCTGATCCCGGAGGCGCCGTACCCTTCCTCCTGGCGAGGATTCGGGTACGGCATATCCCTTTGCTCGATGCTCAGCACTGACGAAGTTCTCGGGTAAGCCCAGTGGTCGGTCGCTGCAGCCTTCAAGCTGAGGATGGATTGAAGGTCCTGCAGGTCGGCATCGAGGAGGGAGCTGAGGTGTCACGCCCCGCTCTCGTAGGAGCGATCGTCCTCGCTAAGGCGTGATGCCGCACGAGTCTAGATTGAGCTCGTGCAAGGCGGGTTCCATAACGGCCGATTTCAGCGGCTGCGACGGGGTCGTCGCACAGAAGTCCCATGCAGAGACATTGAATAATAACAGCAGAAATTAGAACAAAACACAAGTTATTCAAAAGAAGCTCTTTATTGATATTGAAACAAAGGTTACAATGGGGCACAAGGCCAATATTATAAGTCTCTCAAGCTCACTCATCTCGCATTACAAGTCACTCAGCTCTCTCTCATCTCTCAATACATATCTTGAGCCAGCGGATGCTTTGGAAGGCGACGTCCATACATTATGTCCCGTATAAGTCTTGACTCCGTGCGGCCGCACGCTTTGAATCGCCAAGGAACTCCGTGCCTCGACGCATCCAAACGAGCTCTGCGCCACGATCTTCTACCTGTGCCTGCACATGAAGACTATGTGGGTGTCAGTACTCAGCTGTACTGGTGGAATGAGCTCCTCGCCCACCCATACAAAATCGATACATTTGATTTACTTTGTGCAACTTAGTCCTTTTTGTATTGTCTTTCTACTCTTTCCTTAGGATAAGTTTTAGGACAGACGCATTGGCCTATTTTGTGTCTCTAGACCATCTCGTGCTTGTAACAACAATGTTAACTCATACCTTGCCTCCAGACCCTTCTCGTGCCGACAACGCTAACCTATCAAGTCGTGCTTGCCTTTCGGCCAAAATCAGAGACGCAACTACGCGATGAGGCTCCATTTTTGTGTGACCATGCTACAAACCCTTGCTGAGGCCGTGCCTCGCAATTCAATGAGACTTAACCATATCGTCGCCTTGCAGCCCTTGCCGCCTAGCGGCCCTTGCTACTTTGATCACCAACTGACCCAATCGAGACTTGTGAACTTAGTGTCACTTAACCAACTTGCCTTGCGGCAATTTCCTGACTTAAACCCGAGACGACTCAATCCAACTTGTCCAACTCTATGCCAACATCTTAAGACTCGACGCCATAACTCGTGTCGAAGCACGACGCCTATGTTGATGCCAAATCTTAGGCCCAAACATTCTTTGTGTTCTAACTGTACATACATTCACATTCCATACTCCCTAAGTCATTTATCCCAATTCACGAAATCGATCACAAGGTCATCTGACTTAACAATAAGTTGTGCCCCGATCTCACCCGAGTCAGATTATCTACGGTGGGCACGAATGACCATGCACGCTCCCGCAAGATAATCATTCTCATCGGGACGTAACTCTTGTTTGAGTCTAGACTAATTTATTCTCGATGCGCGGATTGGACCTACTCAATCCTCAAATTTATTTCATTCATCAATCGCAAGTCCTAACATCCTCAAATTTTTCCGTTCAAACCATTCCTCAATTTTTAAGCACGTTCATCTATATCGCACCGACGATATCGTCGCTCGATAGCACCCCTATCGATAGTCATCTCACTTTACTCAATCGAGTTCAACTCATTCTAGCTCGAAACATTATTAAGCCTACTTGTGCAAGTTGAAAACATACGATTTATTATTTGAAGGCAAAGATGAGGCAAGTTCACCGAAACTACCCCACACGAGCGAGCGATCGCCTCGACCGAGCGATGTCTTCGAGCAGCCGTTGCAAGGCTAAGTCCGAATGCCGTCGGCATTCCGATTCCTCCGATTAACTGAGCGGGACGGGACACTACATCTGATACTATTACGAATCCCGCACTTGACTTTGCTAAGGTCGACAAAATCCTTGGTGTATTTGCCCAGCCCTACTTAGCCAACCGTGCTTACGCAAACCATCTTTTTATTTCTTTTCAAAAAACTGTTCTCCTACGTTTTGCAAAATAGATAGACTTATTGTATGGACATCCCGTGGGACATTTGAGAGAGAGCGCAACAACGATATCAACTTTGCGGAAGCACAATTCAGAGTTTGCGGAAATAACAGAGTTAAAAAATTCAATCGATAGTCCAAGGACGTAAAGCCGTGCTCTGATACCATTATGTCATGCCCTGCTCCCGTAGGAGCGATCGTCCTCGCTAAAGCGTGATGCTGCACGAGCCTAGATTGAGCTCGTGCAGGGCGGGTTCCATAACGGCCGATTTCAGCGGCTGCGACGGGGTCGTCGCACAGAAGTCTCATGCAGAGACATTGAATAATAGTAGCGGAAATTAGAACAAAACACAAGTTATTCAAAAGAAGCTCTTTATTGATATTGAAATAAAGGTTACAATGGGGCGCAAAGCCAAGATTATAAGTCTCTCAAGCTCATTCATCTCATATTACAAGTCACTCAGCTCTCTCTCATCTCTCAATACATGTCTTGAGCCAGCGGATGCTTTGGAAGGCGACGTCCATACATTATGTCCCGTATAAGTCTTGACTCCGTGCGGCCGCACGCTTTGAATCGCCAAGGAACTCCGTGCCTCGACGCATCCAAGCGAGCTCCGCGCCACGAGCTTCTACCTGTGCCTGCACATGAAGACTATGTGTGTCACGCCCCAGAACCAGAATACTGGAGAGCGGGGGCAGACATAGCCAGCTACGTATATTGAAATGGAAACCACCTCGATATACGGTCACGGCTGTCTAGATATATGAGGGTTTACTACAAGCCAACAGTCTCTTATAGTCATGAACAAGCCTAATGTCTCAATCACAAGCAAGTAAGTAAGGTCGCAAGATGTATGATCATTAAATATACAATAATAAGGCGTCCCAAATATTACATATTCAGCTGATCATGAAGCTAGTCGTTACAAAATGTTAGGACTAGCAAGAGTTTAGTCATACATGATCAACCCTAGGATTTGTTAATCATGATTACAGCCCGTAGGCAGACAGTAAGTAAAAGTGCATCGAGCTAACAGGTGCTCGTCGGCTAAACGCCTCAAAAGAATAGTTTTACAATTAAGTGGGCAAGACAAAAAGGAAAACCCACTCTTGGCCCGGGTTCCGTCTAGTTGTCACCATTGGACTGGAAGCTTGGTAGATCCTCGGGAGCTGCTCTAAAATCTGGCCACACAAAACCAGCTGGGTCAACCCCAGAAAGAGCAAGTGCCACAAGGGGGCCACGAAATAAGAACAAAAGCCAGCAAATAGCACAAAAAATCTAATATTAACACTAGAATTTATGAAAACAGGTCAGGATGATATACGACGAGATAACCATGGAACTATTTCGATAGCCAGGTTACAACCTGTAAATCAAACAAGGACCGAGGTTGTAACCCTTCATCTGAACAGAACTTGGTTTCCCACCATTTATCGGCAAGATAATAATGTAAGAAATCAAGACAGGAAGCAATCTAGTACTGGATCAAGACATGACTATACTGGTTATACCTCATTCAATCAATCACGGCCAAGCAGATACTACGGCTTACTACTTTAACTAACTAGGGTTATCACAGACCTAATTACTAACAAGATGCAGTGAGATGATTCCACAGCCACAAGCCCTGCAGACCATCCAGGTTACCCAGGTCGAAAGTTAGGGGTTGAATTCTGGTGGGTACATCGCCCGGGAGACAAATGTACCCTTAGGTGACTTAGAGGGTGCAACACGCGACGGTGTGCTGGAAATGTGCCCTACTCGACGGCAGGCTACAGATCCCAAGAGCGCCCAGGTAACGGGATTGCCTGTAGCTGTGTCATCTCTTCATGACTACTGTGTTATTCTAGTTATTAGCCTTAATCCATTTTGGTAGGTACCCCTGATCGTGGTACTCAGGAGTCCCATCCTAGACATGATGCAAGACAGGACAAGTAGATTTAACAAGCAAACAAGAAAGAACCACCCACGGTGTCAAGGCAGGTCAAGCTAAGTTAGCCGTCGCAACAGCATTAAGTTATCAAGTCATGCTACAAGTCAGGAGTGCACCGCCACGGGCCACTATCAAGTTATCAAGTCACAAGGATTAATTACAAGTTACAAGTTAGGTGTGCACCCCACTGGGTCACTAGCAAGGAGATCAGGAAATACTAGGATCATAATTCACAGAAAATCCCGAAAACCGTACTAGTCATAAACAATTACTTGCAAATCGTGTTAGGCCGTGTCGGGTCGAGATAGTCGTGCTGTGTTGAACAAGATCTCAGGAAACCCAATCCACAAAAGAGAAACCAAGTCGAGAAATAAAACCAATACTCCAAGAGCCAATGGGTTTAAGCAAGGGGCCAGGGGGTTGGGCATACGTGCAAGAGCACGCACGCAGGGGAGCATACACGCAAAAGCACGCACGCAGGGGAGCAGCGTACGCACAAAAGCACGCACGCAGGAGAACTGCGTACGCACAAAAACACGCATGCAGGAGAGCTGCGTACGCGCAAAAGCATGCATGCAGGAGAGCTGCGTACGCACAAAAGCATGCACGCAGGGGAAAACGTACGCTCAGGTCATGCGTACGCTCAAGTCAGGGCACGCTCAAGTCTGCGTACCCAAGCACGCTCAAGTCTGCGTACCCAGGCACGCTCAAGTCTGCGTACCAAGGCACGCTCAAGTCTGCGTATACAAGAGACACGCTTCCAACAGGAAGCGTACCCAAGTCTGCGTACGCAAGAGACACGCTTCCAACAGGAAGCGTACCCAAGTCTGCGTACGCAAGAGACACGCTTCCAACAGGAAGCGTACCCAAGTCTGCGTACGCTACGCTAAAGAGCGCACGCAGCTCAGTGGCGTAAGCTAAGAAGCTCTGCACACTGCTCATTGTCTTCTCCAAACCAGCAAGAACTCCATGGTTGAATCCAAGCTTCAAAACATCACAACTTGGCCATCCGAACTCCAAATCCGGGTTTCCAAAGTTCCAACTTGGGTGAAATTGAATTTTCTTCCATATAGAAATATCAAAACCCATAAAAATCCAACTTAAATGGATCAAAACCATGTAAATCCAAAAATAGAGAAAACTTAGATCTAGAACAAAGGAGACTCCAAATCACAAAATGCCAAGTTCTAATGTTGATCACCATGTCCTAATCTAGCAAATGGACAAATAAAATAGGGTTCTCATGTGATGGCAAGGTGCACTTGCCTATGGGTTGGGAGAGTTGTGTGGAGGAAGAAGAAGAAGAAGAAAAATTAATGGAGGTTTATGAGGAGAGAGAAGAAGTTGGTGGAGTTTTAATGAGGGTGGGATGTGGTATGTTGAGGGTGGAGCATAGGCTAAGGTGTTCCAATACACATTAAACCAAACCAAACCAATTAAAACCGGGCCATGTTAAAACCCAAAATACGAGAAATACCGAAATTCCACAAGTTGAAAAAAATAAAAATACATGCCAAAATCCAAATACGAGTATAAATACGAAATACGAGAAATACGGGAAATGAGGGTGACAATGTGGGTGTCAGTACTCAACTGTACTGGTGGAATGAGCTCCTCGCCCACCCATACAAAACCGACACGTTTGATTTACTTTGTGCAACTTAGTCCTTTTTGTATTGTCTTTCTACTCTTGCCTTAGGATCAGTTTTAGGACAGACGCCTTGGCCTATTTTGTGTCTCTAGACCATCTCGTGCTTGCAACAACAATGTTAACTCATACCTTGCCTCCAGACCCTTCTCGTGCCGACAACGTTAACCTATCAAGTCGTGCTTGCCTTTCGGCCAAAATCAGAGACGCAACTACGCGATGAGGCTCCATTTCCGTGTGACCGTGCTACAAACCCTTGCTGAGGCCGTGCCTCGCAATTCAATGAGACTTAACCATATCGTCGCCTTGCGGCCCTTGCCGCCTAGCGGCCTGTCACCCTCATTTCCCGTATTTTCGTATTTATACTCGTAGATTGGATTTTGGCTTGTATTTTTAATTTTTTCGACTTGCAAGAATTTTGGGTTTTCTCGTATTTCGGGTTTTGGTTCGGCTCGGTTTTAATTGGTTTGGTTTGGTTATTTTGCATTGGAACCCCTTAACCTACTCTACACCCTCAAGAACACCACAACCACCCTCATTATATCCCACCTAACTTTTCTCTCTCCTCTTTATTTTCATTTACTTCTCCATCTTCTTCTTCTTCCTTCTTCCACACAACTCCTCAACCCATAGGCAAGTGCTTTTTGGCCACCACATGAGAACCTTTTTTTTTATTTGTCCATTAGATAGCTTAGTTCACCATGAACAACATTAGAACTTGGAGTTTCTGGATTTGAAGCATGGGTCTCCTTAGATCTGAACTTTCATGAATCTCAGTTTTCCTCGAATTTATTTCATAAAATTTGATTTTTGGCGTCTTTGAGGTTTCCATGTTGAGGAGAATCAAGTTTTACACAACTTTGGTCTTTGCAAAACCTGATTTCGTTTTCAATTGAAAGAGTTATGGATTTTTGCAAGTTTTTGGGGTGGGTGTTCTTCCTCTCGGACAGAGGTAGGAGAAGAACACAGCCTTTCCCTCTTGTTGGCCACGCGGCTCCCACGTACGGCCTTTGCGTAGAGCTCCTGCGTAGTGTTGCTTGCGTAGAGCCCTTGCTTAGGGTCTTCTGCGTATTGCACCCTGCGTATTGCACTCTGCGTAGCCTCCCCTGCGTAGTGCCCCTCTACGCAGCCAGCACGTGGCCTCCTCTCCCTTGTCCCCATCATGAGCCTTTGAGCCCCTACACGCACGCACCACGTGTGCGTGGGCCCCAGCTCCATTTCGTGGGCGCCGCTGCTGCTGACCCTATACGCACGCCCACGTGCGTGGGGCCCGCTGTTTTGGTTTTCATGCAAACCTGGCTCCCTTGTGTATGGCCTGCGTATAGCCCCTGCGTATGCTGGCCTGCGTACTGTGCATTGCGTATGGCTTGCGTACTGCTCCCCTTGCGTATGGCCTGCGTATAGCCCCTGCGTATGCTGGCCTGCGTACAGGACCTCTGGTGCCCGTTTGACCTTCAATAGCCTTCTCGTTTTATTATGGATTGGAGCTTCTGATATTTTGTAACTCACAACACTACCTGGCCCGACTTGATACACTTTGGACACAACTTGGAGTTGATTTCTGTTTTAATAGTCTTGGCTTATTCTGGCTGGTTCCTTATGAATTGCAGACTTTAGCTTATCTTTTATAGCTATCACCTGTAACCTGTAGTTCATCTTGCAATCTAGTAATCCTTAATATTAGTAACTTGTAACTTGTAACCTGTTAATCTTCAACCTGTACTTGTAACTGGATATTTGTAGCTTGCACTTGTATTTTCATACTGTATCTGCATACGAACCAACCAGACCTGGGCATGAAGTTCCCTTGACTTAACTTGATCATGGCCCGTAGCGGCGCACTCCCGACTTGGCATGACTTGATAACTTAACTTGACTTGACTTGGTATGACTTGGCTTCACTTGCTAGTGGCCCGTGGCGGCGCACTCTTGACTCGACTTGACTTGTCTTGACACCGTGGGTGTACTACTTGTTGCTCTGTGCAAATCACTTGTCTTGTCTTGCACCATGCTAGGAGGTGACTCCCTGGGTACCACGGCCAGGGACTCACACTAAAATTGGACTAGGTAATGGATAGACCAAATTAGAACATGGAGAATTCCCGGTCACAGGCAGTCTCGTTATCTGGAGGCATAAATGGACTTGTAGCTTGCCGACGAGTAGAGCACATTTCCAGCACACTGTCATGTGTTGCACCCTCTAAGTCACCTAAGGGTACATTTGTCTCCCGGGCGATGTACCCACCTATAACTCTCAACCCGCGGAAGGATAACTGGATGGTCTGCAGGGCTTGGGACTGGGAGTTTCTCACTTGCATCTTGTTAGTAATTAGGCTTGTGATAACCCTAGTTAGTTAAAGTAGTAAGCCGTAGTACTTGCTTGGCCGATTGTGAATGAATGGTGTCCAGCCCTGTCTAGAGTCTTGTCTAGCCCCTGTACCTGGAACTCTTGATCATGATTGTTTTACTTATCTCCAACGATAAATGGGTAGAGACAGTGAGCTATTCAGGCGAAGGGGTACAATCCCGGTCCTTGTTTGGTTTAAGGATTGTAACCTGGCTCCCGGAATGGTTCCACGTCCCTAGTCGTTTATCGCTCTGTGTACTTTTATTTACTTGTACTTTTCCTTTTCTTCTTTATGTTTTGATATGCTGGCTTTTGTTCTTATTTGTGGCCTCCTTTGTGGCACTTGCTCTTTCTGGGGTTTGACCCAGCTGGTTTTGTATGGCCAGATTTTGGAACGGCTCCCGAGGATCTACCGAGCTTCCAGCCCAATGGTGACAACTAGACGGAACCCGGGCTACGAGTGGGTCTTCCCTTTTTGTTTTACCCACTTATATGTAAATTTATTCTTTTGAGGCGTTTGCCGACGAGCACCTGTTAGCTCGATGCACAATTCCTTACTGTCTGCCTATGGGCTGTAACATGATTAACAAATCCTAGGGTTGATCATGTATGACTGAACTCTTGCTAGTCCTATCATTTTGTACGGCTAGCTTCATGATCATCCAATATGTAATATTTGGGACGCCTTATATATATATATTTGATGCTCTAACATCTTGTAACTCTGTTAATTGCTTGAGATTGAGACAATAGGCTTGACCTTAAGAGACTGCTGGCTTGTAGTAAACCCTCATATCTAGACAGCCGTGACCGTATTGTTGAGACGCATTCTATTTCAATATACGTAGCTGGCTGTGTCTGCCCCCGCTCTCCAGTATTCTGGTTCTGGGGCGTGACACGGTTTAAGTGGTGGCCCATGCAGGTCTTGGCATTCAAGAAATGTGAGGGTTTACCAAATAGATGTCTCAATCAATATTCGCCCTTGATCTCTGCTCGTATCTTCAAATCCCTGAGATTCTTGACCTGATCATATTGCTTGTATAATTGATCTGTCCTGGTCCTTTCTTTATTGTTCCCTATGTCATCTTCTTCAGCGGCATTACTCCCGGACCTGCCAACCAGCCAGAGGAAGCTCGACAAGCACTCTAGCGCCAGGAAGATCAAGCTCAGCACTCTGGAGTAGCCTCTCAAGTTATGCCTTCCGGAGGCCCGGAACCTCCAGTTCAGGCAGCTCCGCCCATTCAACCAGCTAGACAGGATGAAGGACCTTTGGTGGGGCTTATCAGAGAACTGCTTGCATCCCAAGATCGTCGAGGCGACGCCTTGT
The DNA here is from genome assembly GCA_029216955.1 of Iris pallida. Lineage (NCBI taxonomy): Eukaryota > Viridiplantae > Streptophyta > Magnoliopsida > Asparagales > Iridaceae > Iris > Iris pallida. The sequence continues at coordinate 524,941 of JANAVB010034019.1, read as the reverse complement.
ACCAGGAAGTTCATGATGCACTAAACCGAGGAGGTCCCCAAGGAAATCAGGCGGCCAACAGTTTCAAGCGCTTGAACCCTCCCTTCTTTGACGGCAGTGAAGATGCGATTGCCGCGGATGTTTGGCTTCAGGATACCGAGGTGGTTCTAGAAGCAGCTAGGACACCTGATAATGATAAGGTGGCGGTGGTACGCCTACAGTTGTTAGACTTGGCTCGCGATTGGTGGGCAGCTCAGGCCATGGGGTTAGCAACACCAGTCACTTGGGCGACGTTCAGAGAGAGGTTTCAGACAAAGTACTTCGATGCGGTGGCACGGTACGACCTGCAGACCAGATTCACCAACTTGAAGCAAGGAGGCAGGACGGTCGATGGCTATGCGACCGAGTTTTCTAGACTGAGTAGGTTCGCCCCCACCTTGGTGGCAACCGAGTTCGATAGGGCTCAGCGGTTCCAGCAAGGACTGCATTTGGAGATATTATTGGCTGTAGAACAGTTCGAGCACCAGACGTTCGATGCAGTATTGAAAGCAGCAAGGAGGCATGAGTATACCTTCCGGAGAATTGTGGACAGGACCGGAGGCAGGAAGCGGTCCCACAACCAGATGCACCAATCTTCAGCTCCAGCCCCGGCAGCTAGGGGTATAACCATTGGAACTCCGAGGCGGGCGGCCTTAGTGGCGTCGGTTCAGCATTCGACCCCGACGTACCCGCAGCAGCAGAAGCAGAAGCAGTCTTCCGCGGTGGGATGTTCTCATTGCGGGAAGCCGGGCCATGTAGTGGCAGAGTGTCGTAGGGCACAGGGATTGTGCCTGGCTTGTGGAGGAGCAGATCATAAGATAGGGACCTGCCCGAATAGGGGAGGTCCATCCTCATCCAACCTTTCTAGTTCTTCGGTGAGGGGACCAGCCCCAGTTCCAGTCCAGCAGCAGCAACAGCAGTACCCGAGGCCATTGGCGCCCCAGGCCCAGGCCTTTCAACAGCAGAACCAGCAGCAGTTCACCCAGGCTCCAGCACAGAGCCGACAGAGGGGTTTCCAGCAGAGGGGACCCGCAGCTAGAGGTCAGGCAATGATGATGACCATGGAAGAAGAAGTTGCACCAGGTGAGGTAGTGGCAGGTACTATTCTCGTCAACACCTTTCCAGCATCTGTATTATTTGATTCTGGTGCATCGCATTCATTCATGTCTGCACGATTCGCGACACGGATAGGATTGGAGCCCGAGTCATTATCAGTGAGGCTCAATATACTTACCGGTAATGGTCTTGTGGGAGTAGATCGAGTGTTTTCCTCGTGTCGAATCGTAGTTAGCAGTAGAGAGTTCCCCGCTAGATTCATAGAATTCCCTATGGCGGACTATGATATAGTCCTAGGCATGGATTGGTTGAGGAACCATTATGCTAGGATAGACTGCCATGTTGGCAGAGTTGTCTTTAGTATTCCCGGAGAGCCAGAGTTTTCATTTACCAGAGGCACAGTAGAACCATCTCCTCCAGTATTGCGGATGGCAGCAGCAGCAGTGCAGTTGCCCCGGATAGTTGAAGAGTTTCCAGATGTCTTCCCAGAGGAACTTCCAGGGATGCCACCAGAGCGGGAGATCGAGTTCACCATTGACTTGATTCCCGGGACAGCACCAGTATCAGAGCGAGTCTACAGAATGGCGCCTTCAGAGTTGGAAATTTTGTACAAGATGATTGAAGAACTCAGGACCAAGGGATTCATTCGTGCAAGTGGATCGCCTTGGGGAGCCCCGATGCTTCTTGTGAAAAAGAAGGATGGTACGTCCAGGCTATGTGTTGATTATCGTACCTTGAACTCAGTGACAATCAAGAACAGATACCCTCTTCCAAGGATAGATGATTTGTTTGATCAACTCAAAGGGGCTTCAGTTTTCTCGAAGATAGACTTGCGGTCAGGATACCACCAGATCAGAGTCAGAGAGCAGGACATCCCGAAGACGGCGTTCAGATCTAGGTACGGGCATTGGGAGTTTCTAGTTATGCCCTTTGGAGCGACCAATGCGCCGGCAGTGTTCATGGACCTTATGAACCGTATTTTCATGCCTTACTTGGATCAGTTTGTGATAGTATTCCTTGATGACATCCTGGTCTACAGCAAGAGTGAGGCGGAGCATGAGCAGCATCTCCGTGTGGTTCTTCAGATTCTCAGAGAGCACCAGTTGTACGCCAAGTTCAGTAAATGCGAGTTCTGGCTCGATCGCATTTCATACTTGGGTCACATCATTACCAGAGGAGGAGTGGAAGTGGATCCCCAGAAGATTGTGGCTATCGAGGCATGGCCAGTACCCAGCTCAGTGGCAGAAGTTCGCAGCTTTCTAGGGTTGGCCGGCTACTACCGGCGGTTCGTCTCTGATTTTGCAAGGATTTCAGCGCCGATGACCCAGTTGACTCGCAAGGATGTGCCGTTCGTTTGGACAGCAGAATGTCAGGAATCATTTGAGAAGTTAAAGCGAGGTTTGATAACGGCTCCCATTCTCACCCTTCCAGATGGGACCGGAGGATTCACAGTTTATTGCGACGCTTCAGGCAGAGGATTGGGATGTGTTTTGATGCAGCATGGGAAGGTAATTGCTTATGCGTCACGTCAACTCCGTGATCATGAGAAGAATTACCCGACCCATGACTTGGAGCTAGCAGCAGTAGTGTTTGCACTTAAGTTGTGGAGGCACTACTTGTACGGAGACAGAGTGGAGATATTTACTGATCATAAGAGCCTGAAGTATGTTTTCACCCAGAAGGATCTTAATATGCGGCAGAGAAGATGGCTCGAGCTACTGGTGGACTATGATGTGGACTTGCAGTATCATCCAGGGAAGGCCAATGTTGTAGCAGATGCGTTGAGCCGGAGAGCCGGAGTCTACCTTCTAACGGCGCAACCAGAGCTATTGGCAGATCTTCAGAAGATGGGAATTGAAGTGATTCTCCCTTCCAATGTGGCCTTGATGGCCAGCCTACAGATACAGTCCACCATAGTTGAGAGGATCCGGACAGCACAGTTAACAGATTCCAAGATTCAGCGGCTCAGAGCAGAGTGCGAGGCAGGGAGAAGGCCAGAGTTATGTATTCATGAGGATGGTACACTTCGACACGGCACGCGTCTTTGTGTACCCAGCGGAGATATCAGACAGGAAGTCATGGCAGAGGCTCACAGTTCGCAGTATTCCATTCACCCAGGCGGCACGAAGATGTACAGAGATATTCGTCGGCACTTTTGGTGGAATGGTATGAAGAGAGAGATAGCCCGGTATGTCTCTCGATGTTTGGTTTGCCAACAAGTCAAGGCTGAACATCAGAGGCCAGCTGGACTTCTTCAACCTTTACCGATCCCAGAATGGAAATGGGAACACATAACCATGGATTTCGTGACTGGGTTACCCAGATCTCCGGCAGGCAGAGATGCTATTTGGGTCATTGTGGACAGACTTACCAAGGTGGCACACTTTCTTCCCTTTAGAGTTGGACAGTCGACGGCACAGCTAGCAGAGATGTATCTCAGGCAGATCGTCCGACTTCACGGGGTGCCAGTCAGCATAGTATCAGACAGGGATACGAGATTCACATCGCACTTTTGGCGCAGTCTTCATCAAAGTTTGGGGACTCGTCTCAAGTTCAGCTCAACGTATCATCCGCAGACAGATGGGCAGTCAGAGCGTACTATACAAACTCTCGAAGATATGTTGCGGTCGTGTACCCTTGACTTCGGTGGTTCGTGGGAGGACCACCTGCACCTGGTGGAATTCTCGTACAACAATAGTTTCCAGGCCAGTATCCAGATGGCACCCTTCGAGGCTCTGTATGGCAGGAAATACAGATCCCCGTTAGCATGGGACGATATCGAAGAGAGGCAGATGCTCGGTCCAGAACTGATTTCTCAGACGGTTGAAGTGGTCAGGAAAGTCAGAGATCACATCCGAGTTGCTCAGGACCGCCAGCGCCATTGGGCCGACGCTCATCGGCGTCCCTTAGAATTTGCCGTCGGCGACCATGTATTCCTTAGGATCTCGCCTACCCGCGGCGTCATTCGTTTTGGCATACGGGGAAAGCTTAGTCCTAGGTATATAGGGCCGTTTGATATTCTGGAGCGAGTAGGCGATGTGTCCTATCGTCTCGCTCTTCCGCCGTCACTAAGTGAGGTACATGATGTATTCCATGTATCCCAATTAAGACGGTACATCCCGGACCCGAGCCATATCCTAGATCATTCGGAATTGGTTGTTGGTACCAACCTTTCGTATGAGGAGAGGCCTGTGTCTATTTTGGACCGGAGAGAAAAGACGCTCAAGAACAAGACTATTAACTTAGTCCGTGTTGCTTGGGGTCATCACTCTCTAGGCGAGTCAACGTGGGAGCGTGAGGACGACATCCGATCGCGATATCCCTACCTGTTTGACTCGTAAGGTATAATGTCTTTCTTATGCCTTACGCTTTTCCCTTCCTTGCTTGCATTGTATGGTTGTATGATTGAACTGCTTAGTGTAGCTTGTCTGTGCTTAGTATAGCTTGTTGTGGCAATCTCTAGCTCCTTGATTAAATTCCGAGGACGGAATTCTTTGAAGGTGGGTAGAGTTGTCACCCTCATTTCCCGTATTTTCGTATTTATACTCGTAGATTGGATTTTGGCTTGTATTTTTAATTTTTTCGACTTGCAAGAATTTTGGGTTTTCTCGTATTTCGGGTTTTGGTTCGGCTCGGTTTTAATTGGTTTGGTTTGGTTATTTTGCATTGGAACCCCTTAACCTACTCTACACCCTCAAGAACACCACAACCACCCTCATTATATCCCACCTAACTTTTCTCTCTCCTCTTTATTTTCATTTACTTCTCCATCTTCTTCTTCTTCCTTCTTCCACACAACTCCTCAACCCATAGGCAAGTGCTTTTTGGCCACCACATGAGAACCTTTTTTTTATTTGTCCATTAGATAGCTTAGTTCACCATGAACAACATTAGAACTTGGAGTTTCTGGATTTGAAGCATGGGTCTCCTTAGATCTGAACTTTCATGAATCTCAGTTTTCCTCGAATTTATTTCATAAAATTTGATTTTTGGCGTCTTTGAGGTTTCCATGTTGAGGAGAATCAAGTTTTACACAACTTTGGTCTTTGCAAAACCTGATTTCGTTTTCAATTGAAAGAGTTATGGATTTTTGCAAGTTTTTGGGGTGGGTGTTCTTCCTCTCGGACAGAGGTAGGAGAAGAACACAGCCTTTCCCTCTTGTTGGCCACGCGGCTCCCGCGTACGGCCTTTGCGTAGAGCTCCTGCGTAGTGTTGCTTGCGTAGAGCCCTTGCTTAGGGTCTTCTGCGTATTGCACCCTGCGTATTGCACTCTGCGTAGCCTCCCCTGCGTAGTGCCCCTCTACGCAGCCAGCACGTGGCCTCCTCTCCCTTGTCCCCATCATGAGCCTTTGAGCCCCTACACGCACGCACCACGTGTGCGTGGGCCCCAGCTCCATTTCGTGGGCGCCGCTGCTGCTGACCCTATACGCACGCCCACGTGCGTGGGGCCCGCTGTTTTGGTTTTCGTGCAAACCTGGCTCCCTTGTGTATGGCCTGCGTATAGCCCCTGCGTATGCTGGCCTGCGTACTGTGCATTGCGTATGGCTTGCATACTGCTCCCCTTGCGTATGGCCTGCGTATAGCCCCTGCGTATGCTGGCCTGCGTACAGGACCTCTGGTGCCCGTTTGACCTTCAATAGCCTTCTCGTTTTATTATGGATTGGAGCTTCTGATATTTTGTAACTCACAACACTACCTGGCCCGACTTGATACACTTTGGACACAACTTGGAGTTGATTTCTGTTTTAATAGTCTTGGCTTATTCTGGCTGGTTCCTTATGAATTGCAGACTTTAGCTTATCTTTTATAGCTATCACCTGTAACTTGTAGTTCATCTTGCAATCTAGTAATCCTTAATATTAGTAACTTGTAACTTGTAACCTGTTAATCTTCAACCTGTACTTGTAACTGGATATTTGTAGCTTGCACTTGTATTTTCATATTGTATCTGCATACGAACCAACCAGACCTGGGCATGAAGTTCCCTTGACTTAACTTGATCATGGCCCGTAGCGGCGCACTCCCGACTTGGCATGACTTGATAACTTAACTTGACTTGACTTGGTATGACTTGGCTTCACTTGCTAGTGGCCCGTGGCGGCGCACTCTTGACTCGACTTGACTTGTCTTGACACCGTGGGTGTACTACTTGTTGCTCTGTGCAAATCACTTGTCTTGTCTTGTACCATGCTAGGAGGTGACTCCCTGGGTACCACGGCCAGGGACTCACACTAAAATTGGACTAGGTAATGAATAGACCAAATTAGAACATGGAGAATTCCCGGTCACAGGCAGTCTCGTTATCTGGAGGCATAAATGGACTTGTAGCTTGCCGACGAGTAGAGCACATTTCCAGCACACTGTCATGTGTTGCACCCTCTAAGTCACCTAAGGGTACATTTGTCTCCCGGGCGATGTACCCACCTATAACTCTCAACCCGCGGAAGGATAACTGGATGGTCTGCAGTGTAGTGACCCGCTCCGCCCTAGCGGAACGCCGATTCCAAACGGCAAGTGCAACGACTCAAACGAGCCGTCGACCCGAAGAGTTGCTTCGTCCCGATGAAGTATCGATGCGAATTGATGCAAGGCTTACATTGGCCCGACAGGATGAATCCAGACTTAGACTTTCAAAGGCGCGCTCGGAATATCGCTCGACCGATGCGAACATCGCTAAGGTGGGTGGCTCCGATGAACCTGTCTTTGCTTAGCCTATGCACATAATAATGCGGACACAAACATGAGAATCGCTAGGCGATAACATCTTGCATGCTAATAAATGACCCAACGCACCTAGCTAAGGGAATAATCCCAACTTGTATGCTTGTATAGAATATGGAAAGTAACATGGAAAATACGAGAACTCTCGCCCGCGCTCCATGCTCGTGCTACGGCACAAGCCTACGTTGATGCTCCCTATACGTCCAAACAATCAAACAATGAATGGGTTACAACAATGAAACGGAAAGACTATCAATATAGTCGCACCGTGTAGATTATAGCAACATTGAAAGGCTATGGGACCGATGGGTCGCCAAGGCGACTCCCATACGAGGAGTCGTGTAATGTATAAATGAAAGAGCAAACGAATAAGTGAATCAACGAATGAATACGTGAATGAATCGATGAACTAATGAACAAGTGAAAGAAAGAAAGAAAAGGAAAGGAAACTTGAAAAGATAAGAAAAGAAAGAAGGATTAGCGACAGGTGTGACGGGCACGTGCATCGGGGCTCGCTACCCGCGCTGCACGGACGCCAACCTGGTCGATAACGTAAGAAGGCTAAGGGTTAGCCTAAGGCTCAAAGACAGCCATTAAGTTAAAATGATAATAAATACGAAATGGTCGTGGACAACGGCACGAGCGAGGGGTGGCGTATGATGTGACCGTGAAAGGGGATTCCGCGGCATGATCAAAGGGGGGATATGCCGGCCTAGGCGGATCCAAAAGGGGCTTACGGGCTGCTTGGGTGCGGGCTTGGGCACCAAGAGACGTAAGTGCGGGGTATTTTCAAGATACTATCAGGGTGTACCAGTCGCACAGCATGATAGGTGAGGAAAATACCAAGGAGAAAGTCCAGGATGGCTTGTGGTGCCAGCGACCGATGCATATAGAGTTAAGTGGGCTTTGCTGGTGGCGATCCACGTACAAGTCCTTGCATTGAGATCAAAGTAATTTATGTTAACAAAACAAGTGCCTACTGAATGACTCGAAATGTGCCACTCCAAAATGATAATGAGTACAAATGAGTTAAAGAATGCGTCTACGTTATGTTATTACACATGAACTGTTGTCTAACTTGGTTTGCTCTGAACAGGGAAGGCCGGACGGTAAGTATAGGTAAGTTGTGCATGTATTTCCATGCGACACTTGAAATCGGTAACACGGGATAGGTTATATCATATGCCATGTAAATGACCCTAAGGCAAGATTAGAAAGACAATGAATGATAGAGATGCACACAAGTAAATGGAACGTGTTCGGTAATGATAGTGATCATGGGCGAGCTAGCCTCCCCACCAGTGCATAACAATGTACTGATAACCCCACAGTCTACTTGCAGGATGCAGGAGACGCCGGCGGGTGCGGAGCTTCAATCGAACGTGTTAAGGCGTGGAGCCAACTCCGGGGCCTTGGGACGTTGCAGAAGCTGAAGCACCCTATACAGGACATAATGTATCGGAACATCGCCATGTATCATTCCATCTTGTAAGCCACTTGGCACGCCTTTTATGTTTCAGAGAGAGAGCCTGAGTGATTTGTAATATCGGCCTAGCGCCGCTTGTAACCTTCGTGAATATCAATAAAGAGATCAAATTTGCTTCTACTTGTGTTTATTTACTTTCCGCTACAATGGGGACACTCTGTGCGACTCTGTGGCCTAGCTCAATCGGCCGTTTCTGGACTTGGCCTTGCACGGGCGCAACCTAGGCCCGTGCGGCATCACGCCTTAGCGAGGACGATCGCTCCTACGGGAGCGGGGCGTGACAGATTGGTATCAGAGCACGGCTTTACGTCCTTGGACTTCACATCGAATTCTCAGTTTTGAAAGCTCGTTGGAAATAAGGAAGTGTACGCTCTCTCTCGTTGTGCCTTGGGATGTTCCATACAATAAGTCTAATACTTTCAAAAGCTCGTACAAGTACTCGGTTGCACGGGACCAATGGGCGAAGGCCTTTGTGCCACCACGACGAACTTGAGTTGGAAGGAGCCGATGTTAAAAGTTAGCAAACGTAAGGCGTGTTTGAATAAGCTTACGCTGACGATAGCAAACAAGTACACGAGACTGAAGTATAGTTCGAACGGGATGGTCATGCACGCAGCCTTTGGCTAAGTAGTACGGAGTATCGCGCACCTAGACCCTTTGGTGCAAACGAGTTGTGAACGAGAATGAGTGAGCATGCAAACTTGAATGTAGTCCGTGCGGGATGGTTAAGCGGTACAACTTAGTCCACGTGTCGCGCACCTCGACTCTTGGGTACAATCGGGTTGCGAGCGATATCAAGTATCGCTCGATCGGGAACGGAGATACACTTAGAGTGTATATCGATAGGAATGCTATCAACTAACGCTTAGGCGCGCACGAAAGATTGGCTTGGATTTTGAGGATTAGCTTGAACGACTTAGTACGTCGAGGCGACATGAGCATTACGCTAAAGATTCGTTGAACGAATCGATAAGACGTCTTAGCGCGTGGCGCAAACGTGATTGAGGATTAGACCGTATGGCTTGAACCCGAGTGGTGTATGTGATAGGTTCGGAGAAGAAAAAGAATGTGATTGAGGACTAGATCAGATAGCTCGAATCCGAGTGGTGTATGGACGTCTTGGAAATAGTTCGAGCGAAATCGAGGATTACGAGTATGTCGGCGAGGCAATACGGTCGCGCAAAACCTTAGAACGCGTCACACTTAGTTGGTTGTGACTTCGATTGTCCCGAGCGAGATGTCGCTCGGACAACTTGTCGTTAGACAACGTGAGTTAGAAAATGACTCGGAACGATGAATGGAAATAAGTGGTCTTGATCGAGGAAACTTAGAGGATCGCACGTACGATTTCGGATTGATACAAATGAAATGTGACTTGAATTTTGAACAACAATCTTGAAACGAGCTCAAGGAATAGCAGATGAACTTGATCTTGAATATTAAATGAAATGGTGGAATATCCAACTCGGATAACGGCATCGTCGCATGACTCGAAATTGGTTGCAAAGGAAGATCGTCAGGTTACGCATATCGTCGATGGTATTGAGGCGTATCAAAGATCGATATGCGATAACTCGGGGGCACTCCGACTCGGCGAATGACGATCATGCAAATGTCATTGTTCCGTTGGATGCTATACTTGGGTCGTTAAGGATGTGTCGAGGAAAAGATAAACTTGGCTCGAGGATGAATGACGGTCGGACTATCAAATATAGACTTGGCTTGGATGAAAACGGAGTGCTTGGATTTACTTCGTCGTCAACCACAACGTAGACGTTCTTGCCTTATGCGAGCGCAACCCCAGCCTCGCACATGCGTCGCGCCGACTAGGACTACCACTCCGCGTGAGCGTTGGTATGGTGATTCATACAGCGGGAGTGATCGGTACTCGCCTGGCGTGGCAACTCGTATGCTTCGACTTGTGGTTTGACACGAAGGAGACTTGAGGATGAGTTGTGTGTTTGAAGAGTCGAACTTGAGGATTGAGTAGGTCCAATCCGCGTATCGAAAATGAATTAGTCTGGACCCAAACAAGAGTTACGCCCCGATGAGAATGATTATTCCACGGGAGCGTTGTATGGTGATTCATGAACCACCGTGGATAATCGGACTCGCGTGAGATTGGGGCGCAACATATTGTCAAGTTAGATGAACTCGTGATCGAATACGTGAATTGGTTAGAATGGATATGTGAAGTATGTCAAATTTAGTGATTTGAATGGATTTGAATTCGTTGCGGTGTGCGACGAATACATTGATGCGAATAGGTGATCATGCTCGATGTTTAGAAATCAGAGTGACGCGAGCTTGGGTAGAAAACCCCGTACTACCGACTTTGGTTTGACCCTAGGATTGGGGTCAGTGTTGGCATTATTGTTGGGGAACTATGATTCCAATCCTGACATTGACTTAGCCTCGAAAAGATGGCCTAGCGGGTAGGCGAGACGCCATGTTTCACGTGTAGCAATCAAAAAGATTGATCTTGAGAATTGGCATGGATGGATAGCATGAACCACGAATGTAGGAAACCCCACTCACGAGACTGGGCTGACATGCATATATTTCAGGGACGCCTGGGTATGTACACGATGCGACTCGAGTGAGAATGACAAATTCTCTATCATGCGGCTAGGCTGAATGCAGATATTTTGGGGACGCCTGAAATGCGTGCACGATCCAGCCAAGTGATACGATGAGTTCTAGCACGACTTGGGGAGTAAACAAGTATCGTGAACGTGAAATCGTGCTAGTAAAAGTTGGTACAACGAATTGAACCATTGATAGGAAGTTATGCTCGACGATGGTGTCGTTCTTGGTCTTGAATCGGACGGAAATTTCGTAGACTTGGTCGACTCCGCTAAGAAGAAGTCATAATGATTTCATAGACGAAAACGCTTGAGAAGCGAATCGAGTGATCCCGATAATTGAGGTAAACGAAAGTGAGTTGCCTCAATTACGACCCACGCATTTGGCAAAAATCCAGCGTGCCTTGTGCAACCACTCCAGTCCCATGACACGAAGAAATAGAAACCAATACGAAGAAACGCTTGAATTGAAAAGATAACATCAAGTCTAAAATGAACGAGAAGCTATTCAATAAAAATCGACCAAAACGTATACGACACGGAACTTAGAAAGAAACCGAGTGTCGTTCGATGCCATCGAACGACGATGCATAGGAAATTGTCTAAGAAACACGAAAACACGAGTTAAGGAATGGTAGGATGACCTGCACTCAGAAAGTCTCGAGGACGAGACTTGTTTTGAGTGGTGTATTATGTAGTGACCCGCTCCGCCCTAGCGGAACGCCGATTCCAAACGGCAAGTGCAACGACTCAAACGAGCCGTCGACCCGAAGAGTTACTTCGTCCCGATGAAGTATCGATGCGAATTGATGCAAGGCTTACATTGGCCCGACAGGATGAATCCAGACTTAGACTTTCAAAGGCGCGCTCGGAATATCGCTCGACCGATGCGAACATCGCTAAGGTGGGTGGCTCCGATGAACCCGTCTTTGCTTAGCCTATGCACATAATAATGCGGACACAAATACGAGAATCGCTAGGCGATAACATCTTGCATGCTAATAAATGACCCAACGCACCTAGCTAAGGGAATAATCCCAACTTGTATGCTTGTATAGAATATGGAAAGTAACATGGAAAATACGAGAACTCTCGCCCGCGCTCCATGCTCGTGCTACGGCACAAGCCTACGTTGATGCTCCCTATACGTCCAAACAATCAAACAATGAATGGGTTACAACAATGAAACGGAAAGACTATCAATATAGTCGCACCGTGTAGATTATAGCAACATTGAAAGGCTATGGGACCGATGGGTCGCCAAGGCGACTCCCATACGAGGAGTCGTGTAATGTATAAATGAAAGAGCAAACGAATAAGTGAATCAACGAATGAATACGTGAATGAATCGATGAACTAATGAACAAGTGAAAGAAAGAAAGAAAAGGAAAGGAAACTTGAAAAGATAAGAAAAGAAAGAAGGATTAGCGACAGGTGTGACGGGCACGTGCATCGGGGCTCGCTACCCGCGCTGCACGGACGCCAACCTGGTCGATAACGTAAGAAGGCTAAGGGTTAGCCTAAGGCTCAAAGACAGCCATTAAGTTAAAATGATAATAAATACGAAATGGTCGTGGACAACGGCACGAGCGAGGGGTGGCGTATGCTGTGACCGTGAAAGGGGATTCCGCGGCATGATCAAAGGGGGGATATGCCGGCCTAGGCGGATCCAAAAGGGGCTTACGGGCTGCTTGGGTGCGGGCTTGGGCACCAAGAGACGTAAGTGCGGGGTATTTTCAAGATACTATCAGGGTGTACCAGTCGCACAGCATGATAGGTGAGGAAAATACCAAGGAGAAAGTCCAGGATGGCTTGTGGTGCCAGCGACCGATGCATATAGAGTTAAGTGGGCTTTGCTGGTGGCGATCCACGTGCAAGTCCTTGCATTGAAATCAAAGTAATTTATGTTAACAAAACAAGTGCCTACTGAATGACTCGAAATGTGCCACTCCAAAATGATAATGAGTACAAATGAGTTAAAGAATGCGTCTACGTTATGTTATTACACATAAACTGTTGTCTAACTTGGTTTGCTCTGAACAGGGAAGGCCGGACGGTAAGTATAGGTAAGTTGTGCATGTATTTCCATGCGACACTTGAAATCGGTAACACGGGATAGGTTATATCATATGCCATGTAAATGACCCTAAGGCAAGATTAGAAAGACAATGAATGATAGAGATGCACACAAGTAAATGGAACGTGTTCGGTAATGATAGTGATCATGGGCGAGCTAGCCTCCCCACCAGTGCATAACAATGTACTGATAACCCCACAGTCTACTTGCAGGATGCAGGAGACGCCGGCGGGTGCGGAGCTTCAATCGAACGTGTTAAGGCGCGGAGCCAACTCCGGGGCCTTGGGACGTTGCAGAAGCTGAAGCACCCTATACAGGACATAATGTATCGGAACATCGCCATGTATCATTCTATCTTGTAAGCCACTTGGCACGCCTTTTATGTTTCAGAGAGAGAGCTTGAGTGATTTGTAATATCGGCCTAGCGCCGCTTGTAACCTTCGTAAATATCAATAAAGAGATCGAATTTGCTTCTACTTGTGTTTATTTACTTTCCGCTACAATGGAGACACTCTGTGCGACTCTGTGGCCTAGCTCAATCGGCCGTTTCTGGACTTGGCCTTGCACGGGCGCAACCTAGGCCCGTGCGGCATCACGCCTTAGCGAGGACGATCGCTCCTACAGGAGCGGGGCGTGACATGCAGGGCTTGGGACTGGGAGTTTCTCACTTGCATCTTGTTAGTAATTAGGCTTGTGATAACCCTAGTTAGTTAAAGTAGTAAGCCGTAGTACTTGCTTGGCCGATTGTGAATGAATGGTGTCCAGCCCTGTCTAGAGTCTTCTCTAGCCCCTGTACCTGGAACTCTTGATCATGATTGTTTTACTTATATCCAACGATAAATGGGTAGAGACAGTGAGCTATTCAGGCGAAGGGGTACAATCTCGGTCCTTGTTTGGTTTAAGGATTGTAACCTGGCTCCCGGAATGGTTCCACGTCCCTAGTCGTTTATCGCTCTGTGTACTTTTATTTACTTGTACTTTTCCTTTTCTTCTTTATGTTTTGATATGCTGGCTTTTGTTCTTATTTGTGGCCTCCTTTGTGGCACTTGCTCTTTCTGGGGTTTGACCCAGCTGGTTTTGTATGGCCAGATTTCGGAGCGGCTCCCGAGGATCTACCGAGCTTCCAGCCCAATGGTGACAACTAGACGGAACCCGGGCTACGAGTGGGTCTTTCCTTTTTGTTTCACCCACTTATATGTAAATTTATTCTTTTGAGGCGTTTGCCGACGAGCACCTGTTAGCTCGATGCACAATTCCTTACTGTCTGCCTACGGGCTGTAACATGATTAACAAATCCTAGGGTTGATCATGTATGACTGAACTCTTGCTAGTCCTATCATTTTGTACGGCTAGCTTCATGATCATCCAATATGTAATATTTGGGACGCCTTATATATATATATTTGATGCTCTAACATCTTGTAACTCTGTTAATTGCTTGAGATTGAGACAATAGGCTTGACCTTAAGAGACTGCTGGCTTGTAGTAAACCCTCATATCTAGACAGCCGTGACCGTATTGTTGAGATGCATTCTATTTCAATATACGTAGCTGGCTGTGTCTGCCCCCGCTCTCCAGTATTCTGGTTCTGGGGCGTGACACGGCCCTTGCTACTTTGATCACCAACTGACCCAATCGAGACTTGTGAACTCAGTGTCACTTAACCAACTTGCCTTGCGACAATTTCCTGACTTAAACCCGAGACGACTCAATCCAACTTGTGCAACTCTATGCCAACATCTTAAGACTCGATGCCATAACTCGTGTCGAAGCACGACGCCTATGTTGATGCCAAATCTTAGGCCCAAACATTCTTTGTGTTCTAACTGTACATACATTCACATTCCATACTCCCTATGTCATTTATTCCAATTTACAAAATTGATCACAAGGTCATCTGACTTAACAATAAGTTGCGTCCCGATCTCATGCGAGTCAGATTATCTACGGTGGGCACGAATGACCATGCACTCTCCCGCAAGATAATCATTCTCATCGAGACGTAACTCTTGTTTGAGTCTAGACTAATTCATTCTCGATGCACAGATTGGACCTACTCAATCCTCAAGTTTATTTTATTCATCAATCGCAAGTCCTAACATTCTCAAATTTTTTCGTTCAAACCATTCCTCAATTTTCAAGCACGCTCATCTATATCGCACCGACGATATCGTCGCTCGATAGTACCCCTATCGATAGTTATCTCACTTTACTTAATCGAGTTCAACTCATTCTTGCTCGAAACATTATTAAGCCTACTTTTGCAAGTTGAAAACATGCGATTTATTATGTGAAGGCAAAGATGAGGCAAGTTCACCGAAACTACCCCACCTGAGCGAGCAGTCGCCTCGACCGAGCGATGTCTTCGAGCAGCCGTTGCAAGGCTAAGTCCGAACGTCGTCGGCGTTCCGATTCCTCCGATTGACTGAGCGGGATGGGGCACTACATGAGGTGCCCGTCGGAGCAACCCCCTCCGACGAAGAAGTCGGGATCGAACCCTTGCAGGCTTTGGGGTGTCCTGTCCCTCCCGAGTGGCATCTTGGAGATACTAAGAGAGTAGGCCTAGACAAAGAGAGGAGGCTAGTGTTGTTAATGAACATAGTGAGTTTGGCTCTATATATACATATGTGTGTGTGTGTGTCGTGAATCTAAGTTGAGGGCTTCTGTGAAGACTTTGCAAAGAGTTACAGTTATTGGCATGAATGTGTATTGTGTAGTGATGATATATATGTATATAGCTTCAGGAACGTCGGTGCGTATGGGTATCTTTATCTTGCCATATGTGTGTTGTGATGCCTGGCATTGTAGAGAATTTAATAGAACTTATTAAATGAAAAAAATTGGGCATGAAACATCAGATAATAGAATTGTATCGTGGTATCTTATACTAAAAGCTTACTTAGGATCAAACCTGTAAGAAGCAAAAATAGGCTTACTCGAGTGATCCCAATCTCTCACAGTATTTTTTTTGTGATGGTGTATGCCATTGTTATCATCAAGAAAGTCCTTTCATTATTAGAAAAGGATGCATGAATAATCTAGTACAAAAAAAGTCGTGATAATATCAAGCTTGCATAGAAGAACATCAACCTAAAGTCAACCTCAGCAAAAATAGGCTTACTCGAGTCCCAGAAAACAGTGACCAAGAGAGAAAGCCGTTGGAAAACCTAGAAGAATAGTTAATAGATAGGGAAGGCAACTACTTAGGTCTCCTAAACGCTGATTATTTAACTGATAATATATATTTCACAGACAGGTTCAATCAAAATAACAGCAGAGTTCATTTTAGCTACTAGATTATGACAAACTTCTAATACCAAGACAATAAAAGGTAGGCTTTTAATTGATCTGAACAATGGCTTCATGATAACTCTTTAACATTCCTTAAACGACATCAGACTCCCAAATAATGATATTTCAAGTAATCCAAGCCTTCACCGGATAAGCAGACTAAAAAAGTGGCTGTGCTTTTTTCATGAACCAAGAAAGAAGAAACAAATTGATATGAAAAAGAAAACAAAGTATTGGAACCAAAACATAAGAAGCACACACACTCAGATATTCTTGAGATTACATTTTGCTACCAAGTATACAAACAGCAGGTCGATCAAAGACATGTATGCAAAAAGCTGACTTCAAACATACTTGCAAGGCTCAATTGCACAAGAAAAAGAAAACAAAGTATTGGAACCAAAACATAAGAAGCACACACTCATATATCGTTGACACCATGTCATAAAACCCGAGTATGAAGTACGATTCCCTCTCCTGTACAACTTTTTTTTGCTCAAGAAGAGAAGTTTACATAGGGCTGAAAACACAAGATTGTTACAAAAAATGAGAATCGACCGGGTGATTTCTATCTTCTTCTCAAAATTCATGGTGAAAACTACTCTTGAACGGGATAGCCTAATGACAATCTGGTGATAGATGGTAGCAAGTGCATCTCCAATGAATGGTCCAACCCAAATAAGTCACTGAAAATAACCAAATAAAAAAGACTGTCAGTTTATCTTTAAACAATAGGAATGGTTACGTAAAATGACATAAATATTACTTATTACATATAGAATAATTATCAGCCGAAATAACATATTATCTGAACTCATTGCAGGCTCAGTAACCAGGTTATTGAATATAGAATAATTAGCGGCCCAAATTCCCTACTTCATCACATAGCTCTACAAATGAAAAATAAATATTTGATTAGAAATATTCAAAAAGAGGAAGATATCAATAACGAAAGTAATAGTATACCTGTTTCAATTTGGTGAGCCATATTCTCAATTTTACTAGGATTATTAGGACAATTACGACTATCATGACCAACGTTGACACCATTGCACATCCTACAAACTCTTGTTTTGTTCTTTTGGGTTACTTTCTCTAGTCCACTTTTTATTCTTTTGTTGTTGGTCATCAACTCATTCTCAAGTGCATTGGTGGTCTTATTTCGACCTTTTGTTTGTGAAATGTGTAGATCTAACAGCAAACCCTCAACTCGATTAATACAAGGCTGAACTTCAGGTACATGTTCATTCTCCTTTTGAAGTAAACGGTCATCCAATTCTTTTAATTGCTTGTGTAAATTATGAAATGTATCTGCACACAAGTTGAAACTTTCCTCAGATTTGCATGCTAGATATGCACACTGTGTCGACTGTTGTATCAGAAAACTTGCTCTTGTAGCTTCTTCACCAATACGAGGATCACGCGCAAACATCCCATGTTAAGAAACGATTTTGGAGCTATTTGCATCCTTTTTCCATCTCCTCATTATGAAGTAGGTAGAAATTTTATCTAAGTAAAGCCTATCGAAGACTCTTATCAAGTGCTTGCATGGTATCCCTACAAATTCAAACAATTGGTATTCACATGAGCCCTTTTTCGTAGTCAAGTTCATTCTTACTTTTCTCTCCCCATTACTTCCATTTCTATAGCGAACAACGTAGGTTTGAATATCACCATCAGCCTCTGTTTTGTCTACTCTAAGCTTGTATGCATCTTTGAACTGTTCCTCAAACTTCTCAAATACGTTTCTTGTGTAAGTATTTGCGGCATGAATGTCACGATCCACTACCCAAATTGTTGGGCCGAGCCGAGTCATGTCCAGCCTATGCTTGAGATAAAGCGTAGTAAGCTGTTCTAAAGATAACAAGATAAGACTAAAATGTGCTAATAGTTCTATATGTAATGAAGAGTCATAAATGTCCCAAACACAAAAGTCGTCTCGTATATCAATAAGATCCAAATACAAGTCTAAAATATAAAACTGGATACAGGTCCAGTCACAAAATACATAATCTAATACATGACTACTCTCAAAAGTCTAAAGTAAATAGACAACTAGACGAGTTTTCTCGCAGGTACATCCTCGTAAGATAAAGCCTGGTCCTCGGCAGTAACTCCATAATATGAATCACAAAGCAACTCCTCCTAAGTAAGTATACCTACAACGTTATCCTGTCAGGACGGGAGCAAGTACTGATTCTAGCAAACTAAATATACGAAACATGAAATGAACAGGAATGTAATAAACTGGAATCATGGCATATTATGGTTTAATTGGTTCTTTTTAGAAATGGCAACATATATTTGTTTAAAAGTTTAAAACCGTAGCATGTACGTGATCGGTCAATAGGTGAATAGGATGTACAGCGGTACATATCAAGTTTTTCTGGTATGCACATACGTGCACGAACGGCATCGGTGTATATCCATACATAAACGCGGGATCAGAACCTACGGTAAAATTACATATAGAATGTTACCGTGCGCGGTAAATACATACGGAGAAGGGGGTCATGATCACGTACTCTACTATCAGTTTCCACTTAACCCGTTATTTAAACATGTGAGAGATATAAAAAATGTCCTAAACATGGTAGAGACTGAAAGTAATACAACATGTGAAGTTTTAACTTGCTACCCCAAGGATCAGCATTTAACATGGTTGAAAATCACAGTTCATTGATGTAACAGTATGTAAAGTTTGTAGAAGTACTTGCCTTTAGTAAAGCAAAGCAGTGATAGAAATGCTATAGATGCCTGGTGACTCATCACTGTAGAAATAATACATAGACTTAGTTTTTATACTAAGTTAAATACTAAGACGCTAGTTGTGTGATACGACTATCTGACTGGACACCTAGCAAAATGATGACTTTAGCATAGGAGACCAATGTGGGGTGACACAATATCCAAACTAACTTTCTAGGGTCTACACTAGTACGGGGTGAGGTTCAATACGACTATAACTCAAAACAACACAAAATATTGTAAGTCGTAAATATTCAATAAATAAATCAACTGTACAATGTGTTCCAATAATTTTTAAGATAGATAAAAGCTCAATTTTACATAAAATAAAGTACCAAAATAATCCTTGTTGATTATAGAAATTTATACTAATTTTTCTGAAATTTATAAACCTTCATAAATATTTATTAAAAATCAGCAAACATATGTATCCTGAAAATGAGTTCTGTTTTCCCATTTTTATAAAATACCAAAAGCACTTATTAATGCTGGAAAAATTATAATAAATTAGCTAAATTAACATATTATTTAAATATAATTTTTCTCAGATTTTTACAGCAATTAAATTATATATAGAAATTCAAAAATAGCAAGTAACAATTTCTAAAAAATAATTAATTAATTATTTACTATTTTGTCCATGTGTTCGAAATTGAACCGAAGTCCAGATACAGGACTCAGAGCCATGAATCAAGTCCAATATGACTTGTACAGACTCTAAATATATTAGACACAATTGGGCTCAAAAACCCATGCTAGGTTTGGATATCAATTGGCCAGGATTAATAAAATATAGGAATTTAATATAAATAATATATTTTAAAGTGCTAAATATACAAGTCATAAATTATAAATAACTTGTAAAATTTTACATAATAATAATTAGCACTAAAATTTGTATTTGAAAATATATACATAATATACCACAAACACAATTATATATCATAAATATATATATTATATATATATATATATATATATATATATATATAATATATCTATATAATATATATATATATATATATTATATATATATAGATATATATATATATTATATATATATATATATATATATATATATATATATATATATATATATATTCTTTTTCAATATATATATATATATATATATATATATATATATATATATATATTATATAATATATATATATTATATATATATATATAATATATATATATATAATGGAAAAAATATATATATATATATAAGGATATATATATAATATATATATATATATATACTATTATATATATATATTATAGATATAATATATAAAATATATATATATAATATTTATAATATATATATATAATATTATATATATATATATATATAATATATATATATAAATATAATATATATATATATAATATATAATATATAAAAAAAAAAAAAAAAAAAAAAATAAAATAAATATACATATATAATAAATATACATATTATATATATGCTAAATATAAAACATACATACATATAATATATATATATATATATATATAATATATATTAATATATATATATCTATATATATATTATATATATATATATATAATAATATATATCTATATATATAAAAATATATAATTATATATTATATATATATTATAATATATATATATCTATATATATATATATATAAATATTATATATAATAAAATAAAATAAAAAAAAAAACAAAACAAAACAAAAGAAGAAGGGTGGCTCGAACTCGGCCAGGGTAAGGGAGGTTTTAGCGCGTCGGGCTGGCCAGGGTCAGCCCGGTCAGTTGTTAGGGTTAGGTTTTAGTTAAATTTATTAGGGTTTAGGTTAACGGGTTGTAAACCCGATAGCACAAACTTCGTGTCCTGACAGTTAAGGACACGAAGATCGGTCGAGTCCAAGTGTCCGGGTCATTCACGACACGCACGACACGAGTTTGTCATGTCCAAACTTACCACGAGATTCGTCGAGACTCGGCGAGTCACATAGGTGAATATGAGACACAACTGGACACGAGAGTTTAAAAGATACGTACGTGTCCAAGTCGAGCGTGCTGTTGATGCTACGACATGGCGGAGGAAGCATCGAAGTCGGCGGAGGAAGGCGGCGCTGTGTTCGTCTCGGCGAGACGCGTCGAGTGGTGGTGGTTGGGGGCGTCGAAGTGGTTTGTGTCACGCCCCAATTCGTAGAGTCATTTGTTCACATAATTTATCTCTTTGAATCGATCGTCCTCGCTTGGGCGTGATGCCGTACAAGTCTGGTATTGCACTTGTACAAGGCAAAGATGGTACATAGTCGATAATCTTCAAATAAGGACACATTGCAGCGGCAGAAGCAGACAAATTGAAGTTAATAAGGACAATCTCTCTCATTGAATAGAAATACATCACTTCTTTATAGCAGCGGAGACAAAAGAATAACTTGAAGTCACACAGAGATATATAGAACTATATTCTCTTTATTGATAATTGAAGAAGAGTACAAGACTTGTATTGAAGTACAATGTTTACAACACATCTCACTTTACATTGAAAACCAACTGAACAATGCTATACAGCTTACATTTGATATTTGGATACATTGGATTACAACTCGATATACCGATTTGGCTTACAATCTCACTGGTACAACTGATTACAATGTTCCATACATTATGCCCTTTATAAACAGAAGACATCATCTTGTGCAAGGAGAGCTTCTGTATGCCCAACAAATCTTCGATGCCGCGGGACCAATCAAGCCAATCTTCGTGTGTAGAATATCCCAAGCACGAGCACGTGCCCACAAAACGTGGGTCAGCACATCATCTATGTACTGGCGAGCAGAATCCAACCCACTCGCATAAACCAATATTAAAGTGATCATTTAAGCAAGCATTATTAGAGTGATCTTTCTACTTGGGGCCTAGCATCAGTTTACAGTTCATGGGCAATAATCATGGTGAAGCATGTAAACATATTCTTAGCAATATTCATGTGGACATATTATTATAGAATTCTGGGTGTTATCATGCAAAGGCGTCATTAAGGCATCGTTAACATTAACATCTTAAACATGTTATGACAATTCTCACTTCAAGCAATACTTAGCATGGATGTTATGTTTGAGCACTATTTATAGCAAGGCATCTTTCTAGCATAATGAATTGAACATGTTAAGCAAGCAAGTTAAACCAACTTATACAATATCACAATTATGTGATTTCTTACCGATAGCCGACTTCTCGTACCTACATCAAATACAGATTATCCGATATACTTACTCTGCCTGCACAAAACATTCATTAGCATGCATCCCGACTACATGGTCACTGGTGTTGTTAAACCATATGGACTCTTTTCATTTCATTTCATTTTTAAGATAATACGGTCAGCATAGTAGGTGGCGAGCCTCTATGCCACCCCGTCTTATCCGTGCTCCCATAGCACTCATCATTATTTCCTCCTAGGCCGAATCGGTCCCCAGGGCCCTAGGAACCGTTCGAGAAAATTATTACTCAAACCTTGTATATAAGTTGTCCATGACCATGCGAATGCGTGTCCGACTCGATTGTGAACATAATCGCATGGTAAAATATATTAAGGAAAGTAAAGGCAACAGTGCATCATTAGTCATATTCAATGACTTATTCATTTCATCATTACCATCATTTCATTTGGTGATCTCAACGATCCCAGCTTTATCATTTCTCATTCATTGCTTCATTGCAACGTATCTCATATCATTCCTTTCTTAAGAGGAACGTAACATTCATTCATTTCATAGGGACATTTATTCATTCATTCATTTCTTATAAGGGACAGACAGCATTTCATATTCTTGCAACAGATATACAGAGAGTACATGATTCTAGTGTCTCATTCAGTTCATTGGGTCGATAGCATAGCCAGTTTATTTCTTATTCTATCATTCACAAGGTATCTCATTATTCAAGTGTTTTACCGTTTCAGTAGCATTAAACATAAGGAACAATGTTATCAATTCAATCTCAGGCATCGAATCACATTAGCAGTTCAATGTGTTGTACATTTCAATAATTTTCAGCATAAGCATCTCTATTATTTAGCAACTAACATATGGGACATTTAGGGGCAGTTTATAGCATTTCAATACTTCATTTATTAAGCATGAAGGAGTAAGGAGGAGGAAGGACAATTCCACTCACTTGCAATAAAGGGTCTTCCTGTTCCGATCACACACCATCCTACTATGCGTAGCTCCACCAGCGAGCCACATTCCAATACCCATTCCATCTAGCCAGCTAAGTGAGACTGCATCAGTCTCAATTCTTCCCATTCCCAACATAAGTCACGGTCCAATATTCTTATCCCATCTAATAAGCCAACCAAATGCCTCGTGCGGAGCGGGGCATTACAGTCTGTAGGCGTCGGGCTGAGCTAGGGTGATCTCCGGCGAGGCTGGCCGGAGACGATAGGTCGATGGCGGTGGCTTAGGGCGGCTGGGGTGGTCTGGTGAGTCTAGGGTTAGGGTTTTGGGGGTCGGGGGCTATTTATAGAGAGATAGGACGGTTGAAATTAGGGTTTGAATTAGGATTAGGGTTAGGGTTACGGCGAGGGTTAGCCGGAGACGACGACAGCACGGCGGTCGTCGGGGTGGTTTGGATTAGTGTTTTGCAGAAAACCCCCCGAAGATTGGGATATTACACAAATGCCCACCGCCTTAGTTAATATAAATATCAAATTTGCATACAGACCCCCGCTATGGTTCTGTGCAAAATTTAATTTGCACAGACAATTAGAATTTTGCAAACAACACTTAAAACAATTAAAACTATTACAAAATGATATTAAAACAAATCAATTAATTATAAAATGATATATTTTGATTTAAAACTCATTTAAAAATTCTATAAAAATTCCTAATAATTATATTAATTCATTTTAATATATAAAAGCTATTTAAAATTATAAAAATACTATTTTAAATCTAGGGGCTTACAAATCTTTCCTCCTTGAAAAATTTCGTCCTCGAAATTCACAAGGATAGAAAACTCTACAATCATTCTAATATAACAAGCAATGCAAAAAAATGACTAAGGCTATTATTAAGACTAACCTCTAGGGTATCAAGCGGGAACGGATGGTTCCCTCGCAGCTGTTGGGTCGAACAAGTAAGGATATCTCTCCCTCATGTCCGACTCCCTCTCCCAAGTAGATTCACCCGGAGAGTGACGGCTCCAAGCTACTCGTACCAAGGGTATAACTTTGTTCCTCAGTGTCTTCTCTCTCCTGTCCAATATCTCCACTGGCTGCTCAGTAACTGCAAAGCTCGGTCCGATCTCCAACTCTGAATGGTCTAGCACATGGCTGGGGTCCGGAACATATCTCCTCAGCTGAGACACATGAAAGACATCGTAAACTCCTGCTAGGTTGGGTGGAAGTGCAACCCTGTAAGCTACCTCTCCGATCCTGTCAAGTATCTCGGATGGCCCGATGTATCTGGGACTCAACTTGCCTCCTCGTCCGAACCGGATCGTCCCTCTAGTAGGTGATATCTTCACTAGCACCATATCTCCGTCAGCGAACTCCATCGGTCTACGACTAGTATCGGCCCAGTGTTTCTTCCTGTCCTGAGCGACTCTAAACCTGTCTCTGATCATCCCGACCTTCTCTGCTGCATCTGTGATCATCTCTAGCCCAAGCATAACTCTGTCCCCAACATTGCCCCAAAAGAGCGGTGTACGGCATCATCGTCCATATAGTGCCTCGAAAGGAGACATACCGATGCTGGCTTGGTAGCTGTTGTTGTATGAAAACTCTACCAAGTGCAGATGGCTCTTCCATGATCTGCCAAAGTCCAGCACACAAGTCCTCATTATATCCTCTAGCGTCTGTATCGTCCTCTCGGACTGCCCATCTGTCTGCAGGTGGTACGTTGTACTGAACTTGAGCCGACTGCCCAACTCCTCTTGCAAGCTCCTCCAGTAGTGGGACGTGAATCTGCTGTCTCGGTCTGACACGATGCTCACTGGTACTCCGTACAAGCGAACTATCTGCTGCATATATAGCTCCGCTAACTTCTCGGTGGAAAGCCCCACCTTGAAGGGTATGAAGTGCGCACACTTCGTCAGCCTGTCCACGATGACCCAAATGGCATCCTTCCTTCATTGGGAACGAGGAAGCCCTGAAACGAAGTCCATCGTAATGTGTTTCCCACTTCCACTCAGAAATGGGTAACGGTTGCAATAGACCAGCTGGCCTCTGGCGCTCCGCCGACCTGTTGGCAAACTATGCATCTCGAAATAAAACGTGATATATCCCTCTTCATCCCATACCACCAAAGATGTTCCCACAAGTCACGGTACATCTTGTTGGCACCAGGGTGAATAGAATATCGAGATCGGTGCGCCTCCTGCAAGACTGCCTCTATCAGCTCTCCCTTCAGCACGTACAACCGGCTGCCATGCCTCAAGAATCCATCCTCTGCTATGGTGAAGTCATCCAGCAATCCAGCTAAAGCCTGGGCTCGAAGTTTGTGAAGTCTCTCATCTGTAGACTGTGCCTCCTTGATCTGCTCTATCAAACCTGACTGAATGTCAAACGCCATCATCTGTATCACTGATCCTTGCCGAACTATCTCGATACCGAGCTGCTCTAGATCTTCCCGTAAATGCCGATCTATCATCAGATACCATGCCATCGGATGCCTGCTCAGTACATCCGCCACCACATTTGCCTTTTCGGGGCGATACTGTAAATTGATGTCGAAGTCCTTCATCAACTCCAACCATCGTCTTTGTCTCATGTTCAGCTCTTTCTGCGTGAACACATACTTCAAGCTCTTGTGGTAAGTAAAGATTTCCACACGCTCTCCGTATAAGTAATGTTTTCATAACTTGAGTGCAAAGATCACCGCAGCTAACTCTAGGTCATGGGTAGGATAGTTTCGCTCATGAGTCCGTAATTGCCTAGATGCATAAGCAATCACTTTTCCATGCTGCTGTAGGACACATCCTAGCCCCTTTCCCGAAGCATCGCTGTATATGGTGAAACCTCCAGACCCTGAAGGTAATGTCATAACTGGAGCGGTCGTCAGCCTCCTCTTCAGCTCCTCAAATGCTGCCTGGCAGTCCTCTGACCAGATGTACTCTGCGTCCTTCTACGTCAGTTTCGTCAAGGGTTCAGCTATCCTAGCAAAGTTCTGGACGAACTTCCTATAATAGCCAGCTAAATCCAGAAAGCTCGTGATCTCTGAAACTGACGTCGGAGCCTTCCATATCTCAACGGCAGCAATCTTTCTGGGATCCACCGAGATCCCCTCTCCAGTAACTACATGACCGAGAAACTCCACTCGGTCCAAAAAGAACTCGCACTTCGATAATTTGGCATACAACCTCTCCTGCCTCAGAATCCCCAAAACTGTCCGCAAGTGCTCTGCGTGCTCCTCCGGCGTCTTCGAGTATATCAGGATGTCGTCGATAAATACTACGACGAACTTATCCAGATACTGGTGATATTCATCAAGTTCATAAAGACAGCTGGCACATTTGTGAGACCAAATGGCATCACCAGAAACTCATACTGCCCGTACTTCGTGTTGAACGTCGTCTTCTGGATATCTGCAGCCCTGACTTTCACCTGGTGGTAACCGGATCTCAAATCTATCCTGGAAAACACCTTCGTCCTACTCAACTGGTCGAACAAATCATCTATCCTGGACAGAGGATATTTGTTCTTAATGGTGATGGTATTCAATGCCCAGTAGTCAATACACAACCGAACTGTACCATCCTTCTTCGGTACAAAAAGCACTGGCGCTCCCCATGGAGAAGCACTAGATCGAATGAAATCCTTTTTTAATAGGTCATCAATATGCTCCTTCATCTCTACGGCCTCCTTGGGGTTCACTCTATAGCAAGCCCGGGATACTGGTGATGAACCCGGTACTAAATCTATAGTGAACTCCACATCTCTGTCAGGCGGAAGTCCTGGAAGATCCTCTGGGAATACATCCATAAACTAAAGGGTGTGGCGGTGCTATCTTCCCAACTGTCGTACAACAGTTCGGCTGTAGGCTGATCTCCGGCCCTGTCCTCCTGACACTGAATGGTGCCGCGTCCGGGGGACTGAACAGAATACTACCCTCATGACAGTCTATAGCTGTATGGGCATAGCTAAGCCAGTCCATCCCCAATATGATATCATACCCGGGGAGTGGCATCACAAAGAATCATCCCCTAAACTCTCTCCCAGCTATAGTAATAGAGCATCGATAGATAGCTCTAATGGGCACTGGTCCGCCTCCCGTCATTACTCTACTCATCTCCTCGGTAGGTGTAGCTACTAAGTGGTGTTTATGCATAAACTCTAATGACAGGAAGCTATGTGATGCACCGGAATCAAACAAGCATAGAGTTAGAAAAGTATGCAAATAAACATGACCTGTGATGACGTCAGCCAAATAATCTGGCTCCGAAACCTACTCTGGCTCCGGCTCAAGAGCTAGACTATAAGTCTTCCCCTGGGGTCCCTTCTGCTGCTGCAGATGTTGCCCAAACCTCTGCTGCTAAGTCGGAAGCGGTGGTCCTCTAGTCGGTGGTCCGGCACCTGGTACCCCTCGCTACTGGACAGTCCCGAAGCTGATAGGTGGTAGACCCATAAGCTAAACACTGCCCCAACCTCTTTCTGCAGACGAAAGCGTCATGGACTGGCCTCTTACAGAATATACACAAAGCTTCCTTCTGCTGCTGCCGGGGTCCCGAGGCTCTAACTGACGGGGTCGGGTGATGTGGTGCGGGAGAACGGTATGTCTGCTGGTGCGGCATCGGCACTCCTCGGCTGGAAAGCCTGACGCTTGGACGGTCCCTCGAGGTGTACAGAAGCCGGCCTCTTGTAAGACAGAAGACGCTCCTCTATGCTCCGGGCCAACTCTAGGCTCTGGTAGTAGTCAGTCGTACCGTTTGCCACTATAAGAATGCCAATGTCTGGAACTAGACCATGGCAAAACCTACGCGTCATCTCCTCAGGTCTGCAACTAGACTAGGAGCGAAACGGCTCAAACGACTAAACTCTGCTGCATACTCGTCAACAGAATGGTTCTCCTGCTGGATGTTCTGGAATCGTAGCCCCATGCCTACCCTAGCGGTGGTCGAGAAGAATTTCTTCTTGAACTGGGTCTTGAACTGATCCCAAGTGGCCCTCCCTCTCGCGAATAGCGGCTCATTCCGGAACCAAACTCCTGCTAAGTCTATCAGCAAAAATCCCGCTGCTTCGACCTGGAGGTGATTCGGCAACCTAGCTCCAAGAAGCTTCCTCTCTACTGAGTCTAGCCAGTCATCTGCTACTACGATGCCCTCGTTCCCTAAGAACTCCTTGGGGTTCAGACCCATGAAGTCCTTGATTGTTCCCGCTCTCTGTCGTGGCTCTACAGGTGGTGGGACCACGGTACGTTCCTTAGAATGCTCCATGCTCTGGCGGAGTAGGGTGGTCTGCTCCTGATGGGTCGTTAGGAAGCCCTGGATCAGAGTGAGAAGTTGGTTCCCGTCGAGTGTGACGGAAGCCTGGGCATGTATAGTAATGGGTGGTGGTGGAAGTATCGGATCCTGCTGGGACTGTGATGTGGAAGGTGGTGGAGGCATCTGGATTGGTAGATTTATAGAGTGGGGGAGTATAGTAGGTGGAGGTGGAGGTGGAGGTGTATCGGTCAACTGGTCAACCGACTGGATAGGGAGTGTGCCATTCTCAGGTGTGACATACTGGGATGAGCGAGTGAGCACCATCTAAATAAATAAATAAAAATGACTTATAAGGACTCTTTAAAGTAAACAATCATAAACAAAAAAATCTAATTGTAATAGCGAGCATATGATGTGATGCGTTTCCTATGTTGCAATCCTAGTATTCCTCTAGGTGTTCTAAGCGTCATTCCTTAGTGTTGTCTAATTACCTTAAGTTCCTAATTGCTGGCATGCTTGGTACAATGACGTAACAATTTAGTCTTGACCTGCATGGGCCACCACTAAAAATATGTCACAATTCGCTGCCCAATTTGTTGGGCCGGACCGAGTCATGTCCAGCCTACGCTTGAGATAAAGCGTAGTAAGCTGTTCTAAAGATAACAAGATAAGACTAAATGTGCTAACAGTTCTATATGTAATGAAGAGTCATAAATATCCCAAACACAAAAATCGTCTCGTATATTAATAAGATCCAAGTACAAGTCTAAAATGTAAAGCTGGATACAGGTCCAGTCACAAAATACATAGTCTAATACATGACTACTCTCAAAAGTCCAAAGTAAATAGACAACTAGACGAGTTTTCCAGCAGGTACATCCTCGTAAGATAAAGCCTGGTCCTCGGCAGTAACTCCATAATATGAATCACAAAGCAACTCCTCCTAAGTAAGTATACCTACAACGTTATCCTGTCAGGACGGGAGCAAGTACTGATTCTAGAAAACTAAATATACGAAACATGAAATGAACAGGAATGTAATAAACTGGAATCATGGCATATTATGGTTTAATTGGTTCTTTTTAGAAATGGCAACATATATTTGTTTAAAAGTTTAAAACCGTAGCATGTACGTGATCGGTCAATAGGTGAATAGGATATACAGCGGTACATATCAAGTTTTTCCGGTATGTACATACGTGCACGAACGACATCGGTGTATATCCATACACAAACGCGGAATCAGAACCTACGGCAAAGTTACATATAGAATGTTACCGTGCGCGGTAAATACATACGGAGAAGGGGGTCATGATCACGTACTCTACTATCAGTTTCTCCTTAACCCGTTATTTAAACATGTGAGAGATATGAAAAACTGTCCTAAACATGGTAGAGACTGAAAGTAATACAACATGTAAAGTTTTAACTTGCTACCCCAAGGATCAGCATTTAACATGGTTGGAAATCACAGTTCATTGATGTAACAGTATGTAAAGTTTGTAGAAGTACTTGCCTTTAGCAAACAAAGCAGTGATAGAAATGCTATATATGCCTGGTGACTCGTCACTGTAGAAATAATACATAGACTTAGTTTTTTAAGTGTTAAACACTAAGACGCTGTTGTGTGATACGACTATCTGACTGGACACCTAGCCAAATGATGACTTTAGCATAGAACCAATGTAGGGTGACACAAAATCCAAACTAACTTTCTAGGGTCTTTACACTAGTACGGGGTGAGGTCAATGCGACTAAACTCAAAATAACACAAAATATTGCAAGTCGTAAATATTCAATAAATAAATCAACTGTACACTGTGTTCCAACAATTTTTAAGATAGACAAAAAGCTCAATTTACATAAAATAAAGTATAAAAATGATCCTTGTTAATTATAGAAATTTATACTAATTTTTCTGGAATTTATAAACCTTCATAAATATTTATTAAAAATCAGCAAACATATGTATCCTGAAAATGAGTTCTGTTTTTTCCATTTTTATATAATACCAAAAGCACTTATTAAATGCTAGAAAAATTATAAAAATTAGCTAAATTAATATAGTATTTAAATAATTTTTTTCCAGATTTTTACAGCATTAAATTATATATAGAAATTCAAAAATACAAGTAACAATTTTGAAAAATAATTAATTTATTTACTATTTGTCCATGTATTCGAAATTGAACCGAAGTTCAGATACAGGACCCAGAGCCATGAATCAAGTCTAATATGACTTGTACAGACTCTGAATGTATTAGACACAATTGGACTCAAAAATCCATGCTAGATTTGGACAATCAATTGGCCATGATTAATAAAATACAGGAATTTAAATATAAATAATATATTTTAAAGTGCTAAAACATATACAAGCCACAATTATAAAATAACTTGTGAAATTTACATAATAATAATTAGCACTAAAATTGTTTTGAAAATATATACATAAATATACCACAAACACAATTATATATACATAAATATATAGATATTATATATATATATATATATATATATATATATATATATATATATATATATTATATATATATAATATATATATATATATATCTATAGATATATATATATATATAATATACATATATATATATTGCTAATATAAAACATATATATATATATATTATATATAATATATATATATATATTTATATATATATATATACAGATAATATAAAAAATATATAATATATATACATATAATACATATACATATATACACCTATATATATAAATACATATATAAAACTATATATATATATATATATATATTATATATATATAATATATATATATATATAATATATATAAATACATATATACTATATAATAAAATAAAATAAAAAAACAAAAACAAAACATAAAAAGAGGAAAGGGGGCTCGAACTCGGCCAGGGCAAGGGGGTTTTAGCGCGGTCGGGCTAGCCAGGGGGTCAGCCCGGGTCAGTTGTTAGGGTTAGGTTTAGTTACATTTATTAGGATTTAGGTTAACGAGTTGTAAATCCGATAGCACAAACTTCGGGTCCTGACAGTTAAGGACACAAAGATCGATCGAGTCCAAGTGTCCGGGTCATTCACGACACGCACGACACGAGTTTGTCGGGTCCAAACTTACCACGAGATTCGTCGAGACTCGGCGAGTCACATAGGTGAATACGAGACACAACTAGACACGAGAGTTTAAAAGACACGTACGTGTCCAAGTCGAGCGTGCTGTTGATGCTACGACAGGGCGGAGGAAGCGTCGACGTCGGCGGAGGAAGGCGGCGCTGTATTCGTCTCGGCGAGACGCGTCGAGTGGTGGTGGTTGGGGGCGTCGAAGTGGTCTGTAGGCATCGGGCTGAGCTAGGGTGATCTCCGGTGAGGCTGGTCGGAGACGATGGGTCGATGGCGATGGCTTAGGGCGGCTGGGGTGGTCTGGTGAGTCTAGGGTTAGGGTTTTGGGGGTCGGGGGCTATTTATAGAGGGATAGGGCGGTTGAAATTAGGATTTGAATTAGGATTAGGGTTAGGGTTACGGCGAGGGTTAGCCGGAGACGACGACAGCGCGGCGGTCGTTGGGGGGGGGGGGGTTGGGATTAGGGTTTTGCAGAAAACCCCCCGAAGATTGGGATATTACACAAATGTCCACCGCCTTAGTTAATGCAAATATCAAATTTGCATACAGACCCCCGCTATGGTTCTGTGCAAAATTTAATTTGCACAGACAATTAGAATTTTGCAAACAACACTTAAAACAATTAAAAAACATTACAAAATAATATTAAAACAAATCAATTAATTACAAAATGATATATTTTGATTTAAAAATTATTTAAAACTCATTTAAAAATTCTAGAAAAATTCCTAATAATTATATTAATTTATTTTAAATATATAAAAGCTATCTAAAATTATAAAAATACTATTTTAAAATCTAGGGACTTACAATGAACTAATACATTTCTTCAATATTCAACACACGCTTCTTGTAAGTAGAGATATAGTCCTCTTTTCGTTCTTTTACATATATTGAATCTATTGCTTCATCGTACTTGGACACAAACTCTTTCAAACTTGTCTTGGCCGGAACAAACACATCGAAGAAAGAGTTAATGCTTTCACTTCGTTGTGTTGTATTCATACCGGTAAAAAAGGTACTTCTACAGTAGACCGGTATCCAACTTTGACGGATACGATAAAGATCGTTCATCCAATCATTGTCATGCAGTTTAAATTGTTCAACTAAATTAGTCCATTGATTTTCAAAATCTTCAACCGTCCATGCAAAACGAGGACACTGCTTCACTGCTCTCTTGAACTCTGATTTCTTAAAAAATATATGACTTAATTTTTCTGCAAATTTTTTCTTGATGTGCCAAAGACAAAAGCGATGACGAGTATTAGGAAATACTTTCTCTATTGCATTAGTTATAGCTTTATCTTGATCAGTGATGATGGAGATCGGGTGTCGCCCTTCCATTGCTTGAAGCCAATGTTGAAATACCCAAACAAATGTTGCTTCAACTTCATTTTTCAATAGTGCACAACCAAAAAGAATCGACTGACGGTGATGATTCACACCTGTAAAAGGTCCAAACGGCATGGAATATTTATTAGTTCTATAAGTAGTGTCAAATGTAACCACGTCTCCAAATTGTTTGTAAGCCAAGCGTGAACGTCCATCGACCCAAAAGAAGTTTACCGCTCTTCCTTGCTCATCTGTATCAATGGCATAGTAAAAATCTTTGCTCTTTTGCACCAAATGATTAAAATATACCCTTACAACTTCAGCATCTCCACACTCATTTAAAGTCGCCCTCACATTCCGCAGATGGTTATAAAGATCTCTCTCATCATATTCGGTATTGGAAGAGCCTCCAAACAGTATCAAAATTTTATTAATTTGAAGTCTCTCTCGACTAAAAGATTCTGTCAATGCTTTCGCTATAGCAGGACACGTCTTCTAGATTTTAGATGAATCCTTTTGCTTGGGGTAACCAACGCATGACTGTGATCATCAAAAAAGACAGATACCTTCCACAAATCTGTATTTTTAAGATTGACGATACGCATTCGAGCCTTGCATCCTTCTCGTATTGTTGAAGTATTTCTTTTGATTATATCTTCACCTTCCTTAGCTTTTCTCTTCTTGTAGGTTCCTTCACAGCTACATGAAAATTTCATACCAGTCGGATCCGAGCTACCGCGTTTCCCTCTCAATGTTTTTTGCCTTCGGATGCTAAAACCATGCTTTTCTCCATAAGTTTGATAACAATCTTCTACCTCTTCTATGGACTTAAAAATCTTTCCAACAAATATTTCTTTCTCAACTTCAATATTGTTCGGTGCAGACACCTCTTCGTGTACATTTTCAGTAGTTGTACTAATCATGTTTTCAACACTTCCCACACTCGTCATTTAATTATGTAATCCGTGGAACAAATTATCAATACATAAAATCACGACAAGAATATGGGGACAACTAATTATCAATACTCGTCATTTAATTATATATATATGAGAGAACATTCAACTAATCTGAAAGTTTATGGGGACAACAGTTTATGGTATGTATTCATTAAAAGGCATGATATTGTGTACTTAACAATTTGTCAAGATCAACTCTACATTTTGTTTATGAAGTTTAGGTTTATCCCCACACTTACAAGAAAAGCAAGCTTCAATTAACAGTAAGCATGATATGAATATCAATTTCATAACCTTAATCATTAATCCTATATGCCATTTCAATGGAGGCTGTTGGAAAATTTGGTTTCTGAATTCATGTGTGGCATCCAATACATCACCAAAACATGCAAATATTGGCATTTATAAGCAAGTATTGACATATACCAGCTTCTCTCGGTATCTATTAGGTTGATACAGGCCAATGTAAATCAATATAGGCATTATTTGCCACAACCTTGTTTTTGTATATAATTTTTTCATGTAATGATCCGACATGACCTAATAAAATTATATACAAAAACAATGTTCCATAATTATTAGGAGGAGCAAAAAAATTGAAAATTGAAGAAAAGACCCCTAAATCGATTTGTGCATAATCAATAAGAAAGAAGAAAGAATAAAAAGAGTCTTAAAACCTGTAAGTCCTCGAGCAGAAGGAGAAGGTCGTGGGAGAAGCAGAGGTGGAGGAGTCAGGGGAGGAGGAGGTCGCAGTCGCGGGAGGAGCAGGTCCCGGGAGGAGAAGGCCGTGGGAGAAGCGGAGGCGAAGGAGTCGGGGGAGGAGGACGTCGCGGCCGCGGGAGGAGAAGGCTGCGGAAGGAGCGGAGGCGGAGGAGGTAGGTTGCGGGAGAAGGGAGAGGTCTCTCCTGTTTTTTTTCTCTTTTTTTTTTGTTTCCCTTTCTCTCTCTCTCTCTAAAATTTTTGTACGAAAAGATTTTGTTATTCCTATTTTTGTATGTATATATTTAATCTGTACCATACCATATAAAATTAATCTGGACCGTAAATTTAAATACATCCAACGAATAAGCAAGGGATGATAATGGGGTGAACACAATAGGGGGTGAAACTGATCCCACCTCATATATAATATATATATATATATATATATATATATATATATATATATATATATATATATATATATAATTAATATTAACATTAATATTAATATTACATTAGCATTAATATTAACATTAAATTACGGATTATAGTGATGGTGGTTTTTAGGGGATTTTCTAAGGGGGGCTTTTGATCCGCTTCCATATATATATATATATATATCTATATATATATATATATATATATATATCTATATATTATTATATATTATGGAAGCGGATCAAAAGCCCCCCTTAGAAACCCCCTAAAAACCACCATCACTATAATCCGTAATTTAATGTTAATATTAATGCTAATGTTAATATTAATGTTAATGTTAATATTAACATTAATACTAAATTAATATTATATATATATATATATATATATATATATATATATATATAT